>PCFV01000341.1:0-32686 GCA_002812785.1 Phytophthora litchii | reverse complement strand
CTTGGTATCAGGCAAATTGAGGAGTGAGAGGATTAGCTCCTTAGTGCAGTCGATGATAGGATCAACTTATTGTATTATTGCAATGTATGACGTCTGCATTACTGGACATCTTAGTTCACAAATCAGCCAAGTCCACATGATGTCTACAGGTCTCCATCTATCAGTGCCGTCTTGTGTTTTCGTCAGCGAGCGGTATCTCGAGTTGTGCAGACGTCATCCACCGAAAGTTTGAACAATAATTGCAGATTCAACAGTGCACAACAAAACTGCACACAATCATAATTTTTGCACCAAAACTCTGATCAAGGGTCTACCAGTGCTGACACCAGATCAACACTTCCATGACATAGCGTAATATCACAACGTGATAAAGATGAAGTCAGGTCTCTCATCTCATTTCTGAATAAAAAGATGGATAACCATATTGATATCACGCGCACCTACGTGTTTATGAACAGGATTGCGTCGAGATTCGTCGACAATTCACGCGTACAGGTAATGTCGACGCCATCTCAAAGTAAATAACTGCTGCGGCAATATGTATAGCACAGGTACCTCTCTCATCTTATCGTTTTAAGGTCGCAACGATAGCGCCTACATCAAGTTTGATGCTGGTCACTCCTCAATTTGCCTGATACCAAGCACACAATATCCGGAATTACAGTAACACCAGCTCGCCTCCTACCCGACCCAGTCGCCCACGAACCAACCAAAAATGTCCTCACACATCGCCTTCCGTCACACTGAGCGCACCTCGCACCACAACATCCGTGCTGTATCGGAGCCCAAACCCACGATCTCGTCCAACGAAGTACTCGTGCAGATCCGTGGCGTTGCTCTCAATTTCCAGGACGTCGCTGTGGCAGACAGCACGTACCCGTTTCCGGTCAAGGACAGTGTGGTGCCGTGCTCGGACGGCGCAGGCATCGTCGTTGAGGTCGGCGCAGCTGTCGACGACTTTAAGCTGGGCGACAAGGTCATCACCAACTTCGACGTCACGAACCTGTATGGTCCGCAGCTCGACTGGGTGCACTCGCTTGGTGGAATGCTAGATGGCGTGTTGCGTCAGTACGTGGCGTTGCCAGCGCACGTGCTCACCAAGATGCCCGCAGATTCCAATCTGAGCTTCGTGCAGATGGCGTCGCTCGTGTGCACGGGCGTCACGGCGTGGAATGCGCTGTACGGCAATTTACCGCTCAAGCCAGGTCAGACCGTGCTCTTCCTCGGTACAGGTGGTGCGTCCATCACCGGACTGCAGCTCGCCAAGGCAGCAGGTGCCACCACCATCATCACGTCCTCCTCCGACGAGAAACTCAAGTTCGTCCAGGAACACTTCGGACCTGACCACGTCATCAACTACCGTAAGACGCCGGACTGGGCGACTGAGGTCAACCGCCTCACGAATGGCCACGGCGCCGACTTCGTGATCGAGAACGGTGGCTCCGGTACCATCAAGTCGAGCATCCAGGCATGCGCACGTGGCGGCATCGTTGCCGTGATCGGCTTTTTGTCTCAAGCCAAGCAAGAGGATATGCCGGACGTGGCGAGTCTGGCACTGGCGCAGGGCTGTATCGTGCGCGGCATCGTGGTGGGCAGTCAGCAGTTGCTACGTGAGCTCGTCAACTTCGTGACCGCGAAGAACATTGCACCGTACGTGCACAAGACGTTCGGCTTTGAGCGCGAGTCGGTGGTTGAGGCGTTCGACTACCTCAAGTCTGGTCGCCACATTGGCAAGGTCGGCATCGCGATTGAGGACAAGCACTACGAACCGTAAGTTCCAGATCATAAGCAGTCGTTGCGTTGGTTTCGCGTTGGTCGTCATTTACAGACTTGAATCAATGTTTTTCGAGTTGAATGGTCATCCATTAGCTTTGCTGTTTGAGATCTTTCCAGCTCTGTAGAAACTTGGTTTGTAGTTCATTTGTGAATAACCCCCCGACGATTCGGACTCTGCTGAATGAAATGCGTTTGCCTACTAGTACAGTGATCGCGTTGGTGTTGGCCATACCTTCTTCATTTACTATCGTCAATGCCGATGCAGTGACCGCATATACAGGTTACGATGACGATCTGTGCGAGAAACCATCGACGGTGACAATTAGTGAAGGGGGTTGTAGCGACACGTTTGGATGCACCGCGTATGATAATGTTGGTGGTTGGGGCAACGTGACATATTACGGACAGGGAAGTTGTAGCAACAGTCGTGATGAATATCTCCAATCTGCCTTTAAAGACTCGGGAATTTTCATGATTGAAAACTACGAAGACGTGTACTGCAACAAATTGGCTTCGACTGAAGTGTATCGTGCGGACGGGAAATGCCACTACTTTACGTTTGGAGTCATGAAGATTTGGGTGGCTCAAGACAACTCCATGGCAGCGCTGCTCACATCAAGCTACTGTGAGAGCAACGACTGGTATGTCGCTTTGAATCTCAACGTTAGTGTTAACACTGGAGCTTGTATCCCAAACAACGAATACTCCTCCAAGGCCGTAAAGTATGTTTTGCTCGGTCCTGACACACCACTGGCACCCTTATCCCGCAATTACGGAAGAAACCTCTGGCCCGTTCGTGATGAATCTCTCTGTACTCGCGAGGTTGGTGATCGTAATATGTGTCGTGGGTTTGAAGGTGGTCAAGGTGGAGCTTCGAGTCTACTTCAGCTGAGTAACCAGCTCTTTCAACATAGTCAATGGATGAATTCGTTTCTTCCTCAAGATGGTTACTACGATTCAAGTAAAGAACTCTCAGCTCCTCTTGAGCGTTTTCTTCAATATCTTCTCCCAATTAACCGTAGGGTGTTTAATCTGTGGAAGGCTACGTGCATTCAGAACTACGATCCAGCCCGTCCGCAGGGGTTAGAAGACTGTCAGTGTGCGCATCAGCAATTGATTTGGGGTATCAGTACTGCTCGGCGAATTCAGCATATAACAGGGCAGTATGAACTGGATAGCGAGTGGTGTGAATTACTCAAGCAGCGCGATGCGATGCTGTACCAGAAAACATGGCCCGTGCTGTCAGATCTGTGCGATCAGGGCCTCAGTGAACGCTTTTACAAACAACGGCGCGCATTCCTGGATAGCATTTTGTGCTAATTAAACAAATTGCTGTTTGGTCTGATGGTATGTGCGCGAAAAAAAGGAATGGGTAAGAGGTATCCTGGTGGACTGGTGTCAAGCCAAGTACCTAAGCTCAACACCACCCGATAGTAATGCCACAAATATTTAAAAGTCTAACAAAGAATCTTATGGTTTGAAAATTCCGTCCTTTTGATCATTGCTAAAGTCATTTAGATTTTGTTGTCGTTCTCCAATATTCCTTCATCATAGTCTTGATTTTGTTGTTTCTAGGTTTTCGCTCAAAACATTCTTCAGTTTGTCGACGGCAGGGTTATTCTCCATATTCTCCATAGCAACGATGAGGTAGATACATTTCTGCAATAATGATAGGAACGTACCGGGGTCAGAATAACCCGGAGCTTAAAGTCAGTGAGTCATGTTTGGGTACCCCACCTGTAGATGACAACAAATCTATTCTAACAGGCGAATAGGCAATAACGCTCAGTAATTTGTAGATATTAATCACTGCTCAGTTGCTGCATCTGGATAGTTAATGAATTCCAAAATGAACCGTTTAGATGCATCACTATGTGCTCCACCACAAAAAATAAATATCCTAGATTCTGATAGGGGTGTGGGCTTCTATAATGTCGTTGTTCCTGAAAGGTTCTGCCAATATGCTGACAATGATGAGGATGGCACATGTTAGGTGCTCAAGTAACTTGTAAATACACGACATTAACCAATCATGAAACTATTGTGCAAAATGTGTGAATGAAATCTTCTAAGTAAGGGCTCCATGTTCTTTATATATTATTTTAAACACTAGGTAAGTACACACAACCTATGACAGGCAGAACAAGTACCCCGGTTGGTTCAAGCAACCTTATGTGTAGCTAAGTCATTCAAACGACTATGCGTGCTGCTGTGAGGACGCACTCACCACTATCTAGAGATCTCCAGGCGACACGACTATGCGTGCTGCTGTGAGGACGCGCTCACCACTATCTAGAGATCTCCAGGTGAGGCATGATGTTAGTGGTGTAAGCCATTATACTACTAATCACGATTTCGTCATGCTTACCAATTCGTAAGGACAGTGGTATCTATGTACCACTACTGCCTTACAACACAAATACCTGGGCAAAGTGGGATAACAGAAAGTATGACACCTTACAATGCCTCCCGTGCCTGCTCTAGCAGAAGAGCTAGGAACTCCAGTATAACCCAGAGAGTCATCCGTCGCTGCTCCATACTTAGTTTCGCCCAACGTTGCCCAGTAGCTTTGATGATATCTCTGCAAATTCGGAAGTCCAGGCTTTGAACATGAATACGATTTCCCGAAGAACGATCTATCATCAACCTTTTCAAGGTATCGTAGTGCTTCGTCATCTAGAAAGAAGAAGTGAGGAACGTAGGGGGTTTCTCATTGCTTGTACCCGTCGTTTCAAGCTGCACTTTACTCTACTCTATAGGACCTCGTTAGGTCAGACAGCCTTCAGCTAACTTCTACTAGTAATATCATAAATACAGTTTCTAGTCATTGAATCTTGAATTTTGCTAGCTCGCTATGCAACATCACCTCGTAGGAGATATCTTGATGCCCACATTGAAGAGTTGTGTCTTCATTTATCGCGTCTCGTGGTGTTGTCGTAGTCCCTTTGTAAGAGGGTGGAAAATATCGGATCCATCCTTTCTATAGTATTTGAACTAATGCTTCAAGTGATGGCAATCAGACAACCGAAATCTTGTCATCGCGTCGAAGTACCCTTCAACAAACCGCGAACGAAAAGTCGGTGAATCAAACCTAATTCACCAGTGCATGTATCTGTAACGCCAAGTAATTGAACATGCACTTGCTTGCACCAACGAAAACTGAGTTGAGCGGGTCATGGAGCCTTGTTCTTACTGTAGAATCTGTTGAAAGACGGTTCTTGTCGGCGCACGAACGCAACTAGGAAACATAGCGCTCAGGCTTGAACAAACGCTGCGAACCGAGTAGTTCTGACAAGCTCGTCGAAGGTGTCCGCAATGGTAAGCGATTTTTCCACGCACTCAACGAGCCGGATTCACGTCAAGTTCCAAGGCACTCTGCTCTTGCTTGGGTCTCAGGCTTGGTGTTCAAGCCCCGGTCCCAAGTCGGGTCTCAGCTGCAGCCTCCAGCTCAGGCCATTGCACGTCAATCGACTGATAACACGCGCACGCTATCTGAGTCCTGAAGGGACCAAGTTCTGCTGATCAGACCGCTTCGGTCATCCGATCCCGTCCGTCCAGTGCGCTCGCTCTCCTCGGCCGAATATGACAGGCTCCAACGTTTCTTTCGACGTTAAAAAGACTGCATGTACTATAAATCTTAGCCAGCTGCGTGTGTTGTTCGATGGTGGCCAGGGCCCCGTCTCGTTTTGGGGCGGGATGACCCCTTCCTGGAGGCCCTGGTCCCGCGAGCTGGTTTTTCGAAATCCGCGCCTCGCTAGTAAACCCTAGCGAACCAGACAAGGGCGGGCACACTCCGTCGACGTCGCCCCGCCTCGAAACCCCAAGAGGCCCTCTGACACTCCTTTCACGCTAGTTGCGTCGCGCCAGCTTCAACGAAAACCCAGAAAAAACGCCAAAAATCACCTCTGGATAAGCTCCATAGTCACTTCACGACAGCGAACCGCGTATTTCGTGCAAACGCCAACAAACTAGAAGAAAACACAGAACATTAGCCCAATCCACCGTTTGCGAGAGAGCCAACCGATCGCGCGCTCGATCCCAGTTCCGACGGCATTCATGAAGTTTCGGCCCCAGTCACACGTCGTAACTCCGACCGCCTCCGCCCTCGGTCTGACCGGCTCAAGTCGAGAAACTACTCCAGCTTTGTCAAACCCCCGTCAACAAGAGGTGATGACTTTCTCATCGACACTCCAGCTGCGGATTTTTGGTGACCATTCGCTAGACAAGAAGATGGCCAGTCCGCGGGGTCTTGTCGAGAGAGATGGGGGCAACAGCAACTCAGATCTGAAAATGCGGTGCTCAATTTCCAGCGACGGAAGATGGCCAAGCTTAAAGCGTCAAGACGTGCTTCTTGATGGCATCGCCGTGTCGAGTGGATACACGGATTCTTCGGCTGCGATACAACAGGGGAGCTCCTTGCAAGGTGGTCCGATGACTATTCCTGTCAGCAGCGCTGGGTGCGTGGGAAGCGGAAGCTCTAGTCACTCGGATTGGAACACAATATCTTCGGGTTCCTTCGATGATACATACTTGGAAAGTGACTATGCAAGCGGAGGCATACCGCTGTCTTCTTCCAGCTCTTCTCTCAATCACTTGAACGAGCCCATGAACAAGCTTGCACTGGAGAACGACGATCACGATCTGCCAGTCATCTCGATGCCATATCCTGGTACTAGCTGGTTCTTGGGCGGTAAGGCAGAAAGTGGATTTTGTCTGCCCTCCTTTGGAGGGCTTACACCTCGCTCACAGGCGTTAAGCACTGTGACAGCTGAGACCAGTGCTACATTTAGCATCAGTCCCTGTCCTTCAAGCTTCCCAGCAAGTGGTGTGGGTTGTTCTGCCACAACAGGAAAAATTCAGGTTGATGTGGCATCCTGTCCATCTAATGCCCCCTCGCCGGTTCACATGGAAAGTTTTGCTCCATGCCTTCCACACACATTGGAGCCCTCTGAGCTACTCTTTGAGGACATGAGCACCTGGCCTGGAACTTCAGCAGATGCGTATGAGAACCAGCACTACCACCACCAGCAAGGCCAACCTTTTTACAATGTATCATCGCACCCTGCAGCGCACAACGGCTATCTCTACTTCGATGATGCATCCACCGTAGCCACCAGCACTGCTATGTCAAATCCCCTTCACGACAGCGCACATTCGTATCAACATCACCAGCGACCTTCAAGTATCTCGACAGGGTCATCCCTCTACCGGATCATGCAAAACCATGACGCTTTCCCCACAGAAACTCACTGGGACACGAATCAAGCTCACCACCAATATTCAACTCCGTCGACGGCGAGTACGACGCCCACTGATCATTCCAAAAACCTGGGAACCCATATAGACGGAGATCACGGAAACCAGGGATTGTTACATGGGGCTGAAGAGGGGCCAGGTATTAAGCGCATTCTGCGCTCGTCAACCCTGAGTCAGCGCATCAACGACCGCTTTCAGTCCGGAGGAACCCCCATGAACGTAGATATCGCGAAAGTAATGCCGCTTCCAACGACGAACCCCGTGGCTCCGAGCCAGTGTGCGAGAATTCAGCTGCTGACAGCATTGAACGACTGCTACTGGAAAAATGGCCGCAAGAATCTGCAATGTTTCCCATCATGCCCTGAGCACCACGACTTCTACTCGATGAAGATGAACAACCGCAAGCATTCAAGTGTAGGGGTGTGTCGCGGTCCAGTGTACTGTCATGCATTCACGGATGCTGCCGAGTTTCTTCCAGCGGCGTCGACTCAACAGATGAAGCATGAGCGTGGCGTTGGAGTTCCGTGTGGTGGCATCAACGCACGAGAGATGTTTGTTCTGGGTCGTTTCGAGCGCGTACCACAGCAAGAGTCCACGAACCTACTGGAAGAACTCAACGCGCCCCCGTCGTTCCAGAACTCCGCAGTCTTCGAGCAATTCCGCTTCGCGTGCTTCCAGGCTGTCGAAATGGAGGAGCGGCGTGTATTACTACCGGAGGCAGCACATGACCCGTCCTCACCAGCTCCTGACTCCTCGGGGTCTTCAGACGTTGCGAAGAAGCGCTTCATCCGAAGCACTTGGTTCTTCTTGCCAGACGTGTGGAAGGTGCAGCCCATGTTGAAGAAGAAGCGCAAAGCGACGCGTTCAGCTCCGGCGCAGACGTTCCCGTTTTGCTTCCGTATCTTCATCTACACGCGCGATCATAATGGTCCTGGATACTCTTGTATCGCCGACACGGCCTCGAGCTTTTTTGAGCTCTACTCCACTCGTACGGTGGACCGGGTCAAGCGCAAGTACTGGAGCGGCGAGGGTTCATCGGGCCAACGCACTCCCAAACAACGGGGACCAAAGCGACTCTAGTCTTATTCGTACAGATCCTGTTTAACCGTTTCCATAGAAAGTTGTTAATGCCAAATAACAGACGCTTTGATGTGAAGCGACGCACCGACCTAGTTCCATCAGTCTTGAATCATCATGGGGCCTCCTGACGCATCCAAGGCTGGTGGTGAAGATGGAGCATCAGCCGAGCAGGACGGCATCGGATCGGGTAAAGTACCGAAGATCACAATTCTGCGGCTGGAGCTCGGCACTGTCATGAAGGACGAGGCCGTGGCGCACTTGATCCAGATCCTGCAGACAACTCCCAATGCCATCGAGAAAGACATTGCGACCGACATGAAGAAGTATTTCGACCAAAAGTACGGACAAACCTGGCACTGCATTGTCGGCAAAGGCTTCGGGTGTTCTATCGCCTACGACACGCAGTATTTGCTTTTCTTTCGCGCCGACCAGCAGTACGTGCTGCTGTTCAAGTCCACCGAGTGAGTAGGATCTGTAGTTAGAGCATCAAATGCAAGATCATTACCTTCCTTTACTCTTTTCTAACAAGAAACCTCAATACAGTTTTTTGGCTTCAGCTGTGCATTGCATTTAAACGATGAATCAAGAGCACCTATTACAACCAGCACAACCATCCTTACACAGTCTTAGCGACCTGAATCAGCAATTTTAGCGAGGCTTTGGAGAATGTTGCTATCTGGTCTGAGACGCCCTGATTGGGGTCCAAAATGTCGGGCGTGTGAGCGTCCACAAACTCTTGCTCTTCATCACGTGCCACCTTGAACAACTGTCACGGCACAAACACAAAAACTCATTAGCACAACTCGATCTCAGCCCCTCCAAAAGTTGCATACATCCTTCAACTCTGTTAATTCTGGTTTGCTAGCGTAGATCTCGCGGATCTGGTCGTTATAATAGTCGCTCACTGCCATCTTGACCCCCGTCACGTACGACGTGCTGACACTGTCCCCCAACGGGCTCAGAACACAGCCTAAAATCAACAAAACATTGGCAATATCAATCAGTCACACATCCTCAACCTGTTCACTTCTCGTACCAACAATGAAACTGCTCAACTCCACCGCTGGGATCGTTAGACTCGGCCGGAATCGAAAGTTCTTGGTGCGAACCGCGTCTTCAATGCGTTGCACCGCCTTCTCTTCAATATCCCGCAGTTCCTGCAGCAGTATAATAAAAATAAAAAATAAAAATTAGCATAATTATCTCAATAATAGTAGAAATCACGGTCGCAACCTTAAGTTTCTCAAAGTGACCAGCAGAGAACGTCTTGACAACATGAAAGTCCGCCACCTGCATCAGGAGAGATGAATTGCAGTATTTACCGTGATCCTATCAGATTTTATATAAATTAATTATATTAAGTTTGAAGGCACCTTGGCATTGAGCATCTTGGCGCTGGCGATCTGCACGGCGTGGCCGCCACGCAGCATCTCACTGACCTCCGCATCCTGCGCATGCGGGTTTACAGGCACGTCACCGCAGTTCTCCTCCAGCCAGTTGGGGCGTACGTACGTGGACGCACGGCGCACACCAGCCAAGCGGCCAACCATCACTCTGCTTTGGCGCATCATAATGGTGGTGTGGTTCACGTAAGGTAAAGACAAGTTTTGTGTGGCGTACTCAGTATTCCGCAAAAGTCTACAGCACATGCCTTGACAATATTTGTATTTCCGGCACTGGATACGTGCAACGTGAAAAATGTACTTCTACATAGGAACCAAACTGTTTCTTTGCAATAAAGAATTCAGGAAGTATGTTTTGGAGTTTTAACGAGAAATAGTTCATGGAAACGAGTCGAAATAGTCAACTCACACCAAGAGCAACATTTGCCGTTTCTGGGAGCTACTTCTTTACCAGCTCTCTCATCGTGGCCAAGATCATACGCATAATATTTGAGGGCACACACAGCCTCAAGACATAAAGATGTTAAAGGGTATAGCAGTTGAAGGAGTCACTGTTTCCGATTGGTAATTGCGATCAGGAAAACACACGGCAAACGGGAGAGCGAGTGTCTACGAAATTGGATGAATTCAAGGACATTCTAGGTGCCAAAGTATTGTATTAACAGTACTGACACAGTGTTACCGACAAGACCTAGGTGATCACATTTTTCCGCAAGAAATTTTTGCTTATTTTGGATATTGTGCTTCGAAGTGCTCAAGTGCCAATTTTTCGTGGTTCACTTTCTCTGATCTAGATCTCCTGGATGAACATGTTGTTCTAACACAGTGCGCGCTGACAGATATGTAATTTAAAGGATTTGCATGCCATTTGGTACTTTTATTTTAAAAGTATCGTGGTTCTTCCAGATTACAATTCCGTATTGGGGAATTTGACGAAAAAGGTTTACCACAGTTTACCGGGATTAATAACATTGGTAAGGGTTTTAATAGCGATAGCCTTGATAGCTTCGCAAAGAGAAAACATTTCATGTTTTTGCCTTCACATGGCATCCTATTTTCCCTTATCTCTTGTCTACAACTATTCATCGCGCACACTGACTTGGGCATCAATTAAATGCTTGCTTTCGATATTGTTGAGCACTCCAGAAAATGTCATAACATTAAGGACCTCAGAATTGAAAAAAATAAAATACGCTATGGGGGCTAGTTGTTCCCGATGCTCGATTTGTCTAGTCGTAGCCCGAGTGTTTACCTGCGCTAAGTGGGGCGATCTACTATTGAACTCGATTACTTCGGTGTATAAAGCACGCCGGATTATGAGGATTCAGTAAAATGAAAGACAAAAGCATTGTAAAACACATACTTAGTAGTATTTATTTACTTCCTTTCCACACCTGCCTCCAACTCTCGTGACGGGCTCGCGCGTTGTTGGTTGTGATCGAATTCTTGACGTCAGCATCGGGGTCTCTGTCTGCTGATAGAACTTGCTATGGAATGAGCGATGTACCCACCTTCGTGCATATCGGCTGAGCTGGGATGTTGACTAGATGGAATGAGCGATGTACCCACCTTCGTTCATATCGGCTGAGCTGGGGAGTTGACTAGAATCTGCTCATTCTTCACAGGCAAGGTCGGGTTGGTTATGATTTCGGGCTTGGTTACCATACTTTCTCATGAAAAGTGGGAGGATGCTCAATCTTCTTGTTGACGAGGAAATTGAGGAAGGAGAGTTTGTGTTTCGTGGTGCTATCGACTGGGCTAAAACCTCCAACGCGATACTGTATTGCTCGCTTGCTTACGGTGTTGAATTACCGATTTGTTGGATTAATGGTACTTGAAGTAAACAACTATTAAAACCTGCGATACGATGAACGATTACTTTACCTAGTCGTGCAACACAGTATTCTCACGACGCGGCATGATGACGAACGTAAATTCTCGATTAAAGCATAATTGTTATAGTGTCCCACTTCATGCCATGATTCCGAGACACAGGATAGATTTAACCATCGACTTTTAATATCTCCTCTTAGCTGACCTGTACATCAGTGATAACAAGTTGCACAATGCTTCCTTTGTTAACAGGAATAAGCAATACTAGAACTGTAGTAAAAACAACTCCAAACCTTGCATGTGTCGCTCCAATGCATCTCAAATTCTCACTGCCCTTCAATCCACAACACGTGTGTAGCAAGACTAACGACATAGGGCATTTAACGGAAACAATGTTGTAGGATCCAAGTCATCACCTACCCAGTCGTCCCCTGGTTGTTACCAGTGGCGGATCACCACATGTTATTTTCACCGTAGATCTCCGTAGACAGCGCATCTACAACACAAAATGAACACATTTTGTGTGGCAACAGAGAAGACAAATTCATCCAACAATGATCATACGAAGAACTTCACCATGATGAGATCATCAGCTCGATGTAAAGCCAACGTCAAGTAAATTACTATGGGAGGTTAATGCACCAGCGGCTTCAGGGGCGCCGCGCGTGTCTGGTCATCGATCACTTGCTCTCGAATGTTCTCCGGGACTGCTCCAATCACAGAACTATCCCAAAAAACAACAATAACATCAATACCACCACCTAAGCTGCTCACTACAGTAGCTCGTACATGTTGTCGCCGCGCACGATGTAGAGTCCGAGCTCCACGGCCTCCACCGGCTCCTTGAGCGAGAAGACGCGCTCGAAACTATCGTCTAGAATCACGTTGACACACTGGTCGAAGCCCTTGAGCACACCCTGGAGCAGCCAGACATTATGCACACAAAACAGTCAGAATTGCAGCACTGGAGTATCTTAGAACGCCGATAAATAGCAATTCGACGTACGATGATGTTGCGGCCATCATTGGTGATGACAGAAATGGTTTCTATGCAGCAATTACGGATTGTTAGATGAAGAAAAAGCCACCATAAGAATTGCCATCACTTCCTCTATACAACTAGCTATCTACAGCCTTCCACTGCCTTCTACAGTGTCCACAACCTCTACTTACGGTTCATCATCTCTTGCAGATACGCCGCCATCTCCACTACTTTGGCAATGATGTGCGCCACACCAGCAATAATAGCAATCATTTCAGTACATGTGACTTGATTAAATTATGCATTTCCTCCATTTTTTCAAAATCATGGGCGGCCAGACGTCGCGGATGGTGCGAGAGATCGTGGAGGACTCGACGTACATCATCCGCCAGACCAATCGCTCCACCTACGAGCGCAGTCGTGCAGCTCATGAGGAAGTGCAGTCCAAGCTGACGGAGCTGCGGAAACTCAATAAGGAGATGCTGCAGTCCGCGGAGAGCGACGCTCAGCGCTCCGAAGTGTTCCAGTCGTTCCAGAGCACGGTTGGACAGCAGAAGAAGGCGCTGGACGAACAGGTAAAAGGCTGCAATCGCTGCAATGAACTCGCATCTACTGACGCTGTGTCACAGGCCGATGGCTTCGTCAAGCAGTTCGAACTGCCCAAGAGTTACCAGAAGATCGCAGATGCTCATCGTCAGGAGATGCATCAGGCCAAACTCAAGGCGGAGGAGGCCGCGGAAGCTCTCAAACACCCAGAGAAACACTTGTGACTGGAGTAATGGAGCTGTATGACACAGACACATGTGCAAGGAATAGACTACACTCACTACTGTACACTACGCGTCACTCTCGCAGTGTTGCACGATCCATGGATGCTCCAGCACGCGCTCCAACGGAATGCGCTGCTGTGGATCATGCCGCAGGATCTTCATTAACAGGTCTCGAGCTTCGGACGACACGTAGCTTGGGAACTTGAGATCCACGTGTGCGATGCGGCGGTACGTCTCCTTCGTGTTCTCCGTCTCAAAAGGAGGCGCGCCTGTCAAGAACTCGAACATGAGAATGCCGAGAGTCCACACGTCCACATTCTCGTCGTGTGGCTTGTTCTCGATCATCTCAGGTGGCAGATAGTCCAGTGTACCACACAACGTCGTGCGTCTGGACGACGGCGCGTGCACTGACCACCCAAAGTCTGCGATCTTGAGTTCCCCATTGAAACCAACGAGCAGGTTCTCGGGCTTGATATCTCTGTGGATTACGTGTTTACTGTGCATGTAGATAAGAGCACGTGCCATCTCCTGGATGTACAGTGCCGCCTGTTTCTCTGAAAAGCGACCAGCGCGCATGAGTTTCTTGTACAGTTCTCCCTGTGGTGCATACTCAATGATGAGATACACTCTCTTGCTGTCGTAGAAGTAGCCATAGAGTCTCAGTATCGACTTGTGTCTCAAGTGCGATTGGATCTCAATCTCGCGACGTAGCTGATGTTCCATACTGGACTTCACCAGTTGCTGTTTGTTCAGCACCTTGAGTGCCACCACGTACTTGGACTGTTTCTCTCGAGCCAAGTAAACATTCCCAAACTTGCCTTTCCCAAGCGGTTTGCCGATCTCAAAGTCGCTCAATTTCCACGTTTTCTTCTCCTCCGTCTCCACTTTCGTCGACGATTTCGTCCCTAATTGACTCTTCACAGACAACCCGGAGCCTGTGCCATGGAGATACGAAGTCGCTTGAGAAGCCTCGCCCCGTCGAGACGCAGCTCCAGCTTTGCGCGGATATTGCGTGTCCGGCTGGTTATGTGGCCGCTTCATTGCACCAGACGCTCCAGCCTTGAACGGACGATAGCTCGACGCCACGCGGTTCTCCTTATCAGCGTCAAAGCGGCGCATTTTACTGTCGACTTTTCTAATATTCAAATGACGGTTAGAAAATTTAAAAGTCATTAGAACGAGGGTTTCTACTGTTAAGTCACTTTTACGAGGGAATCGGTAGCTAAGTCACTAAAACGAGGGAGATGGCACTCTTTTTTTCTACTGTTAAGTCACTTTTACGAGGAAATCGGTAACTAAGTCACTATAACGAGGGAGATGGCACTCTTTCTCGAAAGGTTGCACGAAAGTTGCTGATACATGACGTCGCGGAGTGCGCAAGGCTGCGTGCATGCCGGCAATGACCCGCTCGTAGAGGATCTTCTGACGCTCAAGCAACACGTACGGGAGTCTACACATCTAGCTTCGAACTATGGACGTGCTATTGCCTCGATCCGCGCGCATCCAGAGGCGTTGCGGAGCGCCAGTGAGGCCAAGAAGGTGCGACATATTGGCAATTATTTAGCCAACCAGATCCACAGTATCTTGAGGAAGCGAGGTCTGTTAGAAGCAGACGAACGCATGCCGTCGATTGCGTCGTCTGTGGCGTCTGTAGGCCGCGTACAAACCGAGCAATCATCCAGGAACGCTATGTTAGGGACACCAGACCGTCTGACGAGGGATTATGCTCCTGCATTTAGGAAACGTACGGGATTTTGGTCTATATTAGGGACAAATAGGAAGACTGAGTACAATTGTGTATTGTAGAGCCATGGTTTGTGCTACTGGTGCTGCAAGAAGCTCAAGCAGTGGATGAAGACGTCGCAATGTCAAGTGACTCACTGCTACAGAGGATGTTGGACGCAGGGGTGAGTTATTCGGTGGAGTAATACTTTGTAGTTCAATTGATATTGATGATTAATTGCTGTTGTTGGTGGTGCAGTATGACGGCAACAGTAGCAAGTTGCGGACGTGTCTAGCGTCGCTGAGCGGGACACATGAGGTGGTGAAAAGGTCGAACTTGGGATACTATTATCTGACGGAGAAGGGACGACGCAGTGCAAAGTTGTGCCCAGGTTCACTTACAGGAACAACTACTGCTACTGCTCCTGCTGCAGATAGAGCAACTGCTTCAGGTGGTGCCAGGAAGAAACTATGTTCGACAAATGGAGCAGTGCGACAACGACCATCGAGTCCCACTTGGACCTACGTAGAGCTGGAAAACTCGGACGAGGAGATTTCGAGTGAAGTAATTGAACGAGTACCGGAACCGGAACCTGAAGTTGTGAATAGACAACACACTGCTCCTGAAGATTTGATTCGAGAGACAGACACGTGGGAGCTGGTGTTGGTGTTGGATCACCGCGAGATCATTGAGCGACGTAACCCTCGTATTTTGGAACGGAAACTGCTGGAGCGTAGTGTTAACTGTGAGGTGCGTGCTCTTGGCGTAGGGGACGTCCAGTGGATCGCGCGTCGACACCGGATCGGCGGAGAGATGCAGGAATTTATGCTGAACGTCATCGTTGAGCGGAAAGAAGTACACGACTTGTCGGGAAGTATTATCGATCGTCGTTTCTTCGAGCAAAAGATGCGCCTTGCTACTGTGCGTGAGAACTGTGGTGATGTGCATGTCATCTACCTCATTGAGGGCTCCCTGACGCAGATAACTGCAGTGCGTACAAGCGGCCTCCACACGGCGATGGGTCGTACTCAGGTGCAGAATAATTTCTTCATTCAGCAGTGTCAAAACGCTGACGAGACCGTGGCATTTCTTGCTCGTGTGTATGGACGGCTTCTGGCTAAATTCCCACCGAATCCGAGGGCTACAAAACCTGCAACTTCACACCTCCTGTTTCCAAGTAACTTTGACACGGACGACTTCTCACAAATATTTTGCCTTCCACCCCAGAAATTCGCCCCGTTCAACTCACAGTTTCGAAAGAAGGCACAATTCACTGTGCGCGAGATATTCCAGCGGATGCTCTTGCAAGCACCCGGACTAAGCGCCGCTAAGACTGTGGGTCTGTCAGCCAAGTACAAGAATTTTCGCGAGCTACAAAGCGCTTTGCGGAAACGTGGACGTGATAGCGAAGTTGAACATGTTCGTTGTGGTAAAACCCAACGTCGGCTCGGTTTGAAGGCACGTGAATCCCTCGTCGAATTGCTGATTGCGAATGAATACACGGAGGATACGTAACGGGACCGTTAATCATAAGCTGAATGCACTGCCGTCACTCTAACACTGCAGCAGCACTTGGCGTCGCGGTTGTGTAATACTTCGTCGGTACCCTCTAGCATTCACAACTTTGATATGTCAGACTGTACCCACGTGTACGTGTATGTACCAGCGAGTGTCGTGCTGGGTGGGTATCACCATGGACTTCATGCCGTGAAGCATAATCAATGAGCTTGTCAAACCAAGTTTTACTGAAACTGTAGCCGATGGAGTCCCTGAATCGTGCACCTGCTGTTGCAGCTTGTCTGGTTACATTGGTGATAGAATATCCACCATGAAACGCATGAGTTACTGTTCAGTGAAGAAAATCTACTGAGGAATTGCTTCTTCTAATAATTATCCAGTGATAGTGATTCAGTCCAGATATCGGTGCTTCCCACAACAAACTCATATGGGCATTGCTGTCCTCCGTCAACTATCCAACAGGACATTTTGCTAATTGCAGTTAACGCCATGGACGACGAGGTGAGGAACTTTGCGAGGTCGAATACTTGTGCTCATGAAAATCAGACTAACGCCCATTTTTTTCCTATTCAGAACCCGCTCCACGCTGTCATAATTCGAGTGCTAGATCAACGTCGACAATGGCTGGAGCAGCAAGGGGTTTCACTAGACTCTGTAGGATGCTCCTCGATGTACTGAAGGAGAATTTATATGAAGTGCTGATGTTTATGACTTGCAGTGGGTTATCCAAAGGGGTTTACAAAGTGTGCTGACTCACCTCACAAGTCACCAGAAGGCAAAGATCTCGGTGAGTCATCACGCAAGATACCTAAATACAGCTTTATGGATCTGACCAGAGTGAGGTGTTCACAGAGTTATGAACTCAAATCGACGTGGGAGCTGTACGACAGAGAGGCTTCGAAAGATATTAATGTGATCATTACACAGCAGCCAAGCTTCATCAATTTAAAAGACGAGGTGCGTGGCGCTACTGCTATGAGAAGATTTAACGTCTCACAATTGTTCGTGCCAGGTCGGTTCCACTCCTCTCCGCTTAGCAGTTGACAGTGGCAGTACAGCTATTGCGAAAGTGCTGCTGCAACATGGAGCCAATATGATGGCTGAAGACGGGGTACGTGATGGTGGCCAAACTTCTGTGTGGGATCTAACACCACCCCATTGCAGAATGATGGCAGCATGCTTCATGTTGCAGCGAGATGTGGGAATACGGAGATAGTGCAAGTATTGCTGGACCAAGGTGCCGATGTGACGGCTGACGACAGGGTAAGTACTAACTTGGTAAACACTAGCGGAATGGCTATCTGACACAGCTATACAATCCGTGCTTGATGACAAAACACAGTACGGGAGTACTGCTCTTCATATCGCAGTAAGAAGTGGGAATATGGAGATGGTTGAACTACTCCTAGAGGAAAACGCCGACATGACAGCTAAGGAAGAGGTATGTCCTTAAAGCACTTTGTGAAGCGACGTATCTAAGATGTGATCGTTTAACGTAATCATGCAGGATGGCAGTACTGCTTTGCACGTTGCAGCAAGCAGTGGTAATCCACAGATGGTTGCGTTGTTACTCAAAAAAGGTGCTGATAAAGAAGCTGTGGAGGAGGTATGAACTAGCAACTGCGTCGGAGTATTGGTCTGATTAAACAGTCTAGGGTGACAATTATTTTCGATTTGTGTGGTTACAGGATAACAGAACACCGCTCCATATTGCGGCATGTTACAAAAACCCACATGTCGTGAAAACGTTGCTAAATATTGGCGCTAGTGTGAAGGCGGTGAATAAGGTGCAAGGATATGTCTTTGCAGAGCTATAGGTATCGAGTACTGATGTTCTGTGTTGTAGACTGGCAAGACCCCGCTTCATTTTGCAGCGTGCTACAGTAATACCAAGGTGATTGCGTTATTGTTGAATCAAGGGGCTCAGATTGATGCAGCTGACAAAGTAAGTCAATATGAAGTTATTATCTGGAAACTGTTATCTAAACCATACATTTTGTATGAAGGCTGGCAACAATCCGCTTAATCACATGATTACAACTCAGCAACATGATCTTGACGATGAGAGAATTGCCATTGCGCATTTTCTGTGCTCACAAGGTTCTGAATCAAAGGTACCAGAATCGTTTCATTCGTCTTTAAAGACGCACCAGCTGGGGCTGGTGACTATCACACAACACTGGCACCAATGTTACCTCGAGGGTAAACCTTTGATGAATGTCCAATCGGAAGTGATCAAAGGCGGAGAAACAGCAGTCAATGCATACCTGCATGAGTGGAACGAAACTGCAGCGGGTCAATTCATCAAACGCTGTAAAATATACATCGTTGGACCAACTATGTGGGGGAAAACTTCACTTGTAAAATCGCTGTCAGAGGCAGCGCCATCGTTAGTGGATGAAGAAGATCGGACAATTGGCATCGACTTGTTTTCGCTAACATTTGCGTCTAGCGATGTGTCTTCGAATGAGGTTGATGGTACGACTGGAGACGTGGCAAATAGCGAACGCCATGACGTTACATTTTGGGATTTCGCGGGGCAGGACATTTATCAGTGTGCTCACGTGATTTTCTTCTCGAAGCGCGCACTATACCTTGTGTGCATTGATCTACCGGTTTACACAGCAAAGTTGGAAGAAAAGGCTCACTTTTCGGAGTTGGAAGGTGAAAGATTTATGCAACGTTTTTTCGAAGACAACGTACTACGATGGATTCGCCTTATCCTGCTACGACAGCCGGACGCCTATTTCAAGTTAATTGGAACGAAAAGTGATCAAGTGCCGGATTCAGCACAAATATCTGCTGTTGGGATTGACTTGAATGTTCGTCTAATAGCGTTTATTGAGGATCGCGATCGTCAGGTTACGATATCCGACGAAAATGTATTGAGGAAAAATTTTGACGAGAATTTACTCCCTACAAGTTCTAGCAATCAAGAATCGGTTGAGAAAGCACGAATCGCCATCCAAGAGACGATCCGCGCCAACCCGGGGCTGACTTTTGATATGCCGACAATGTATACTCAAGTTCTTGAGCATATAGTCAAGTTACGACGAGCAGCAAAAAGAAGTGGGACTCACGAGGACCGTTTAAAAGCAGTGATCGTTTCGGTCAAAATGTTATGCGCTGGCTTATTGCGCGAGTTCCCTCAACTGAAAGGCTCCAAATGTTGGGAGATTCTACGTATCTTGCACAAACTCGGGGAAGTGCTGTGGTATGAGGAAGAAGACAACGCGTTCCTGGATGTGATTATTCTGGATCCAACGATTATGCTTGATCTAGTCCGCGAAGTCATCAATCACGAGTATGAAGCAAAGGATGACAAATCCTATAAAATACTCTGTGAAAATGGCACACTTCAGCACTCGCTTCTCATGAAATCTCCGTATTGGCGCGCCCTAAAAGCAATTGACAGTGAAAGGGTACATCAATTCAAGTTGTTGTTGATGCGCTTCAATTTGGCTTATCCGGTAAACGGACAAATGTTGCTCGACAGCACTGATATGATAGTGCCGACGTACTGGAAAATGAGAGAAAAAGCTCAAGCTCATCATCAACCACTTTCGCGACAACGAAGTGTATTGGACCGGCATTACGTCGATGGGGCTTGTGCTGCGAAGTGGAAATACTCTTTGCCTGTTGGTGTATCAGAGGCGATTTTTGTGAGTTTCATTGTGCAGTCTTATCGCTCTGATGCTGATCGAAAGGTAGAGAAAAATTACTTCGAATGTTTCGTTCGTGAGGAATTTGGAGCTCTTATATACTTTAGTGCCAACGGAAGGAGCAAATACGATGATATTACAATTGAAGTGGCGGCAGGAACGAACGAGTTGACATGGGCAGAGATGCGGTTCTTCGTTATTGCGATGGAGCAAGTGCTATTAGACTATCCAGGATTGGCATCGACTAGAGAGGGAAATGTCGAGCGCTTTATTATCGAAGAGTGTGGAACCCTTACAGAAGATCACAATGTCAACTATTTGATTGGAAACGTCCAACCAGAGGAACAACTTCGCGGAAAAAATGCATGGTTTCCGCCTGATTTTAAGTGGTTCATTCAAAGAGCGTGGACCAACCCTGGAAAACTCGATGAGCTCCAGTTGAGTCATGAGCTAGTGGTACTCAAGCGACTTATTGTTAACAGTGAAAAACGTCGATATCCTGCAGTGTGGACGATTTCTTATCAAGAGGAATCGTCAACAATTGAGCTACGGATGCACAGTGACCTCTCTGGTAAATGCTATCACAAACCGTTGAAAATTTCCAGCCATAACGGTTTTGCTGATTTCGTCGGTGAAAACTCTGCCTTTATCCAGGTAAGTTTGCACAGTTAAAGAGATCGAGTGGGATATTAATCCGTTTTTGCTGATTAGGTTGGTATATCAGTACTCTCCATAGCTACAGGATTTATTCCAATTGCCGTTGCTGGTAATGCGGCTGAGCTGGCACTGTCATGTACGTATTTTTCGGACATCATATTGCATTGTGTATTGAATCTAATCTATCGTCGTTTGGTGTTCAGACGCAAAAGAATGGGTCAACCACGCCAGCACTGTCAAATCCATACTAGACAGGGCACATTTGGATCCGGCTGGAAAGACCGAGTCGCGAATGAGTTTCCTGAAGGAGTTACTGAAGCTCTATGACCCGTCATTCGATGAGTCCTTCGTTAGCAGTGCTTCTAACTTGTGCTGTACAACGACCAAAGATGGATCTTACATATGGGTGCATTCGTCGGAGTTGCAAAAACTGGTTGGACACCTCACACCGTGTGCGGACATCACAATTGATATCACTAGAGTGGACGGGTTTCCTCAATTGCGAAAGAAAATCTACTGTGAATGGGAAGTAGTTTACAAGACCGACATAAAACCTATCGCACATGGACAAACGGAGGAAACATTCTTAACAAGTGGTGCTGGTCCATTGTGGACTTCAGCCGTGAAACTTGACAACGTGAACACAGTCGAGATGCTGCATGAGTGTACGTTGAATGTTCGGGTGTACCAGGCGCGTCGTTTTACTGCCTGCTTCAGGTGCGTATTCAGGACACTCCTAGACAATCTTTGGTTTGAACTTACCTGACATGTGTTGTAGGAAAGACAAAGAGATTGGTCACAGCAGCAAAGAGCTCAAGAGCTGTGTTCAGATCGACATACGAAAACCGACTGCGATTGAGATTCCCGTTCCACTGAGTGAAACAACAGCAACTTTTGTGAACTGTCAAATCAAGATCGAGTTTCCTCGCGGCGGCAGCGCATGATTGGATAGAAGGTGAGGAGATGAAATTCCTGGCTACCAACTTTATCTTTCTGTGCGTTGTGTGAACATTCACACTAAGTGGTTGATTGATACTCTCCTTCCCAGACATCTCAGGATGAAACTTATTTTGGTTCTTCAAAATATCAACGTGTATTCCCAGTTCATTCACCAATTTCCATTCCGTGACCAAAGTCCACGACAGATATGAAAATTCCAAGTCCTGTATCGTGTCTGATTTCGCTCCTGCCTGCAGCTATCTTAACAATGCCAATGACGGTGAAGATGGCAAGTGGCTGCTAACAACGTACAGTGAGGATCAAAACTGCTCCAAGATCGTTTACGTCGACATGGAAGGTAATCCTTGTCCTACGAGCGAAAGCTGCGTGATAGACACCGACGGAGATGACCTATTCGAGAAAAGCGTCAGCAAAGGATGTGTCACCGATAGAGATGCATATTTGCAGACAGTATTCGATGGACTCCCGTACCTGAAGATTGAACTTTACAGCACCAACTCGAACTGCACTGTACCCCCCGGCGAAGAAGTTGCAGAAATTGTGGGTTTCTTGGCGGACGGTGAGTGTCACCCACTTGAATACGGCCATTTTAAGGTTGTTGAAAGCGAAGGCATTATTACGGTACTCCAGTCGTGGGAAGGGTGCGATACTAAGTACTGGAACACGACTTGGACTGGAAAGCAAATGTCTGCTCATCACAAGGAGAATACATGGCGTATCTCTTCCGAAACGATAGCTCCAGCCTTGCTAACAGTTCTGGGTCAACGGATGCAAGTAGTTCTGGATCTATGAGCTCTTCCACCTCCACTTCTGCTTCCCGTGAGTATGTGGCCTCCATAACGATCATGGTTTGTTGCACATTGTTACTTGGTACACTAGGACTTTGATCCTGGGATGATCAAGTCCATCTGGAGAACTACGAGGTTAAAACAGAGTGGTGATCCACAGAGTTCACTTTTTCCTTACCAATTTTTCCTTACCCTTAAACATCATTTACTTCGGAGCATCACTAGTGTCAAAACAAGGCTAAGCTGGTCGCAATATTAATGAAATCGAAAACTCCGGTAAGACATGCAGGACGGGTGAAATCGAATCAAGTCCAACGTAATGCTGGTTTTGATTTACTATTCAAATACATGATAAGCTCAACTAAGGTAAAAACAACTGTGCTTACTTCCGTTGGTGATAACTGCGTTGTGCACGTTGATAAGGTGTACAAAGTAACGCGGTCAGACAAGAGGTTCATTGAAAGGATAGCCCTCAATGGTTCTACTGGTTTGAGTAGAGCAAACTTGGTGGCCTGATTATTCTTCAAGAATCGGTCCACCCAGCAGTTGAAGCCCAACAACTGCTACTCAGCACGAGGTCTGCGTACCAACCCAACCACCAAGAAATGAAGCTCTTCGTATCATACAGCAGTGTTGTAATCCTTGTTCTTCTCTTCCGAGTGATCCGTCCAGGTGCTGCTTCTGGTAGACCTGCTACCATCCACGTGGTCAACGAAAGTTCAGAATGCAACGAGAGATCTACAGCAATGTACTCGACGATCGTTCCAACTGTATGCTCATCCAATTTGCAGTGCAGTGAAGAATCGGGAGCGAACGGTAACAGCACATTGAACAACTACTGCGACTACGACCAAGACGAATATCTTAAATACGCGTACGGAGACACTAAGTATGCGCTCTTTGAGCACTACGAAGGCTCCGATTGCGACGAACTAACGTCGACCGACGTGTTTCGAGCGGACGGGAAATGCCACAACAGCCTCAACTACGCTCTACAAGTTGTGGTTGGTGACGACGGATCTGTGAACATCAAGAGTCGAAGCAAAACGTGTGAAGTTGGAGAATGGACAGCTTTTGTGGATCCCGTATCAAAGGAGAAAGTCAACACAGGAGCTTGCTTTGAAATGGAAACCCACTCTGCGAAGTTCTACCTGATCGATGGTACGAATTCTGCTGCTACGTCATCGTCTGCTTCGGGCAGCGGAACAAATATGACTACTCTTGCTGTCGACATATCAACTTCGAGTCCTACCTTCAGTACCATATCAACAACACCAATTCTCATGGTTTCGGCTCTTGTGAGCACTTTGGCTGCACTTTAAGAAGACAGACTTTTGAAGATAACTATTTCATAAACCATTATCTCATCATACGTGTTCTTCCTATGCATATCTGGTAGAAACAGTCAATATTGGAGAACCACAACAACTTCAACAAACCAATGAGAATTTATTAACAAAAGATGCTAAGAGAAAGCTATCGTAACGCAGCATGCAGATGAATTCACATAAAGTTGACGTCGCCCTTATTCCGTGAACGCCACTGCTTCGAGTCCAGCAATTTCACCATCGAGCAAGACATAAGTGTTCGTGGGTGGGGCGTAGTCGTTCGTCGAGTTGCTGTAGACACACTCACGATGTTCCATGGTAGCTGGACACACGGAAATGGCCAAGTACGGATCGTCGAGTACTGCACGAGTTCGCGTCTGGTAACCACAACTATCACATCCCGTCGTCCAGTTAGACCACGCTCCCATTGTACAAGTCAAACCAGCACATGAACTCGTTTCGGTGAGTGCTGGACACGCGGTGCCACCGTAAGCAGCAGCGGTGACCACTTTACGCGTCCGCGAACGAGTTCCTTGCTGGTTCATACACTTTGACCAAGTTGACCACGCGCTTACGGTGCAGTTCACCGGTGTCGGCATTTTGCACGACGACGTATCGATGCAAGAAGCACACTCGATTCCACCGTACATTGGGCTCACGAGGATCTTTCGCGTTCGAGTAGCTTGCAATGTGGTCGCGTTACAGGCAGACCACGCACTCCAACCACCAAGTTGACAATTGATCGGGTCACATGGTGCTGTGTCAGTCAAAGACCCACACACTGCTCCACCGTAAAGCGGACTGGTTGTCACCGTGCGAGTGCGAGTTTTCAATCCGGTAGTTGTGTTGCAAGCGCCATAGCTGCCCCAATCACTGAGTTTGCAGTCCACCGGATCGCAGACATTTTGTTCCGTCGTGCTCGGACACGCGCTTCCACCGTACAACGGGGCTACGTTCACGGAACGGGTTCTTGTTTTAAGACTGGTACTTGGGTCACAGGATGTCCATGGTCCGAAGTCGTTCATGACGCAGTCCACACGGTCGCAAGGCGCAAAATCTGTTGTAGCTTGGCACGCAGCACCTCCATACTTGTCTTGTTGCAGAATGTCACGGTGGCGAGACTTGTTGCCAGTGCTGGGATCACAGGCTCCCCATACACTGAAGTCGCTCATGATACAATTCACAGGGTCACACGTCGTATTCTGAACGAGATCAAGACACGGCAGACCACCATACAACGGAGAAACGGTGACCGAGCGAGTTCGTGTCTTCACTCCCGCAACATCGTTGCAAGGTCCGTAGCTGGTCCAGTTGCCCACTTGACAGTTCACTGGTGGTGCCGTCTCGAAATCTGTGGTAACATCACAAGCCACACCTCCACGAACGGCAGGCTGTAGAATAGCTCGAGTTCTCTGACGAACACCCGTGATAGGATCATAGTCACCCCATGGTCCCCATGCATCAAGAACGCAGTCCACCGGGGGACAAGCTGCAGTTTCGGAGAGATCTGGACAAGCTCTGCCGCCGTAGAACGCGTTCTGAGTGATATCGCGCGTACGGGTTTTGGTAGCGTCTGCATCCGTGCAGTTGCTCCAGTCACTGAAGAGCCCAACAACACACGGCACTGGGTCACATGGAGCATCTTGTGTGAGGGTAGGACACTTGCAGCCACCGTAGAGATCAATCTGCTTCACCGTCCTGGATCGTGCCTTTTTTCCTGTGTTTGCGTCACATCCTCCCCATTCACCCCACTCATTTACCGTGCAATCAACCGGATCACACGGCTTCGTTCTGATTGTTTCAGGGCAAGTTGTGCCGCCGTAGAGTGCAGGTTGAAGCACAGGACGAGTCAACTTCCGTAGACCTGAACTCGGGTCACACGCTGACCAAGTAGCATCCCATTCACCCACACTGCAGTTGACTGGATCGCAGTTTGCGAGGTCTTCCACTGGTGGACACGCTACACCGCCGTACAAAGCTCGCTGTGTGACTTGACGCGTGCGAGATTTCTTGCCGCAGCTCGCGTCACATGCTGACCAAGCCGTCCAGTTACCCACCTCACAGTTCACTGCATCGCATGGAACTTCTTGGCGAGTTGCTTCACATGCCTTACCGCCGTAAAGTGCAGCTTGCACTACCGACCGCGTACGAACCGAGCTTGTGTCAGTGCCTTCACTATTGCAAGCACTCCATTGCGTCCAGTTGCCCATGACACAATTCACCGGGTCACAAACTGTTGATTCTTCCAGTGCCGGACACGCATTTCCGCCGTAAAGAGGCTGCGTCGTGATACTGCGTCTGTGCGTCTTGGTTTGGGATGCCGCATCACAGCTCTCCCAAGGTCCCCAAGGACTCACAACACAGTGCACAGGGTCACATACCAACTCGTTCTTCAATTCCGGGCACACACAACCACCGTAGAGCGGATCCTGGGTCACACTGCGAGTCTTTGCCTTCTTGTACGTCACAGGGTCACAAGCTCCGTATTCGCTCCAGTCTCCAACCTTGCAGTCAACGGGATCACAAGGTTTCGTGTCGTTCAGAGCAGGACATGCAGTTCCACCGTGTCGAGGCACCTTAGTAGCTGAGCGGAAGCGTGTCCGCAGACCCGTACTCGGGTCACAGATGCCGTAGTCACCAAACTCTCCCACTTCACAATTGATAGGAGGACAAGTCACATCCTGCGCGAGATCGGGGCATGCCGTGCCGTCATACAACGGCTGCTGGGTAATGTTTCTAGCGCGGTGTTGCTGCGGGTCATCGCTATCGCAAGAAGTCCACTCAGACCATTCGCTCACAGTGCAGGGCACGGGATCACATTTCTTCTGCTGGATCAGCGCAGGGCATGCCAAACCTCCGTACAGCGGATCACGCGTCACGTTTCGCGTTTGTGAGCGCATGCCGGTGCTGGCGTCGCAATCACTCCAGTCACTCCAAGCGGACACGGCGCAATTAACAGGTTCGCACGGAGCTTCAGCCACGAGAGCTGGACAAGCAGAACCATTGTATAGTGGTTCCTGAACGATCGATCGGTGCTTGTAGCGCTTACCACAAGTGTTGTCACAAGCACTCCAGTCGCCCCAATCCTTATTCACAACGCAGTCCACTGGATCACAAGGTGCAATATCTTGGAGTGCATCACACGCTGTGCCGTTCCTTTGTGGTGACCGCGTCACTGGACGCGTACGAGTTTTCGTTGCCGTCTTGGCGTCACATGACAGCCACGAAGTCCATGATCCTAATTCACAATTCACTGGCGGACACGAACGGGTTTGTGACAATACGTCGCACGCAGCTCCACCACGAACTGCGTCCTGGACAATTGATCGTTCACGGGTTTGTGTCGGCGTGTAGTCTGTGCATTCACTCCATTCGCCAAAATCGGTGAGGACGCAGTCAATTGCCGGACAATTTACAGACTCTGTCAACCACGGACACGCAGTTCCACCGTACGCTGCAGACACTAGAATTTCACGAGATCGTGTCGAGGTAAGATCCGTCACTTTGCAGGTTGACCAGTCCGTCCAATTCCCGACAGTACAATCCACCGCCGGGCATACCAATGTATCGTTGAGAATGGGACACTCGGTGCCGCCACGTACAGGAGGCTGCAAGATCGTCCGGTTTCTAGTCTGGACGTATGTCACAGCGTCACAGTCACTCCAGTCACCCCAGTCGCTCACTGTGCAGTTGATAGCGTCACATGGCTGCTCTTCCTTCAGAACAGGGCACATCAAAGTAGCAGCGAGACTGTCATCGTCAGGGTTTCCACACGTTGATGGAGGTGGTGGTTGTTGAGTAACGTCACGAGTTCTGGATCGGGTAGGAGTGTCAGCCGTGCAGATTGACCAGTCACTCCAGTCGCTCACCAAGCACTTTTGACAGCTTCGAGTTTGCGTGAGCGGCGGACACGCTGTGCCGCCATAGGTAGGTTGGACACGAACAATTCGAGATCTCGTCTGGACGTTTGTGACCGGATCACAATCACCCCAAGGCCCCCATGAAGTCACACCGCAGTTCACAGCATCACATTTCTTGGTCTCCTCAAGTGCTGGACACGCCTTACCACCGCCACGAGCTGTTGTTACCACTATACGATTTCGCTTACGATTGCCACTGGCATCGCAGGCTCCGAATAATGACCATCCACTCACTTTGCAGTCGCGTTTAGGACAGGCATCCGTTGCTGAAAGTGTAGGGCACGCTTTTCCTTTACCTTTCGGTTGAACGGCGATCGATCGAGTTCTGGTTCGTGTCCATGTGGTTTCATCACAAGCTCCGTAGTCGCCCCAGCACGAAACTTGGCAATCTACGTTAATCGTGCAGGGTTTTGATTCCGTAACACTTGGACACTTCTTACCACCATCGCAGTCTTGTAGGACGCTACGTTTCCTTGTTTTCACCAAAGCGACGGGATCACACGCAGTCCAATCACTCCAATCACCCACCTGACAATCCACCGGGGTGCAGCTTTGAGTGTCCGTAAGTGAAGGACACTTCGCTCCATTACCAGATTGTGCTACCACAATTGAACGCGTGCGTGTACACAGGAATTTACTACTGGAGCAGCTTCCCCAGGTACCCCAGTCGCCTACCTTGCAGTCGACGGCTGGTTTGCAGCTTCGACTCTGCTGAAGATCCGGACAAGCTTTTCCACCAGGACCCGCGGCTTGAGTCACGTTACGAGTGCGTCGTTGGGTGTTGGAAGCGGGGTCACATATCGAGTAGTCCGACCAATCTCCCACCGCACAGTCCACACGTTTAGGGGTGCAAGGTTGAGAACCCTGCAGTGCAGGACAACATTTGCCTCCGTTCTGAGATGTAGTGATCACCGATCGGTTGTGCACACGGACAAGTAGGTTCGAGTCGCAAATTCCCCAGTCACTCCAGTCGCTCACAACGCAGTCTACCTTCGGGGCAGGTCGTTCTTCCATCAGTGGTGGACACGCAGCTCCACCGTCAGGCTTTTGAAGCACTGTACGGAAGTGCCGTTCTTTTCCATTGCCACAGGATGTGAACGGCGACCAGGAGCTGACGACACAGTCGGAAGGCCGGCAAACTTGTACCTCCTCAAGGCTCGGACATGCTACACCACCAAAACTGGCAGGTAACAGGATTGATCGACGACGAGAACGTGTCTTGGTGAGTGGGTTGCAACCGCTCCAGGACGTCCAGTTACCGACCTGGCAGTCCACAGATGGGCATATTTCTTCTTGAATGAGGTCAGGGCACTCTGCACCTCCATAAGCACATGGGGTAGTCACCGTGCGGCGTCTTGTTCGCTTTCCAGTAACTTGTGAGCAATCGCTCCAAGTGCCCCAATTGGTGACTTGACAGGGGACGGGAGCACAAGCCACCGCTTCACTCAACGCTGGACATACCGCGCCACCATCTTGAGGGTTGGTCACTACGATACGAGAACGGGAACGCTGCTTCATGGTCGGGTCGCAAGCAGAATAGGGACCCCATGCACCAACCACGCAGTCCACTTTCTTCACGGGGGTTGTTTCTTCGAGTGGTGGGCACGCTTTTCCACCGTCAGGTTGACATAGCACCGTGCGTCGACGGATTTTCGTATCCCCACGAAGTTCGTATAGACCCCACGGACTCACTTGGCAGTCTGTCGGGTTGCAATTCAACTGATCTACGAGTGGAGGACACTCGGTGCCTCCGTACTTGGCTGCAGTTTGCACCGTTCGAGTGCGTTGACGGATACCGTAAGCCGAGCATGAGCCCCAAGGCGTCCAGTCACTCACCTGGCACGGCACTGGTTCACACGGCCCAAAGTCTTCGAGCACAGGACACGCAGCACCATCGCCGATCGGTTGTTGCGTGATGCTCCTCGTCCTCTTGCGAGTGACTGTCGCCGAGTCACAAGCTCCAAACGAACTCCAAGCACCCACTTGGCAGTCTCCACATGCAACATATTCTTGAAGTGACGGACACTCTGCCCCACCGTCTTTCGCAGGCGTCACAACGGATCGAGTGCGTCTGCGTTGTCCTCCAGGAGGACACGCTCCAGCTCCGTTGTCATCCCACGTCCATTTGCTCACGACACAGTTAACCGGTTGACAAACCTGTTCATCTTGCAACGGAGGACAAGCAGCACCTCCATCACATGACCGAATAACTGATCGTGAACGACGTTTGTAGCGCAGTCCGTCAGTAGCTTTCACAAAGTATTCAAACGGACTCCAGTCGCTCACAGCACAATCTTGAGGTGTACACGACTGTGTATCCACTACCGGTGGACAGGCAGCACCTCCATAACACGGAGTAGTCAACACATTACGAGTCCGCTTCCGTTGCAGTGTTTTAGAGTCACAAGAACTCCAATCGGTCCAATTTCCCACCACACAAGGCACAGGATCACATGGTGTCGTTTCCAACAATGACGGACAATCGGCTCCTCCATTTTGTGCTGCAGTCACGACCGTTCTTGATCGAGTCTTGGTACCTGTGAGTGGGTTGCAAGTTGAATACGAGCCAAATGCACTCACTGCACAATCCACACAAGTGACAGACTCTTGAAGTGCAGGACAAGCTGCACCTCCATCTTGGGGAGAAGTGACAGTAGTTCGTGTACGTTTCCGAAGCTTTGTGATGGGGTCACACACCCCACTCCAAGTCCATTGACTCACGACACAGTCCACGGGGTTGCACTTGGCTTCTTCGACTAAGGGTGGACACGGGCTTCCACCATCCGGTTGGCACGTGATTTCACGAACACGAGACTTTTTCGTGCCGAGGATTTTCCAAGGACCCCATGAGCTCACTGCACAGTCAACGGGTGTACATGATACGGTCTCGAACAATGGAGGACAGGCAGTACCGCCGTATAGGGGCCATGTGAGGACGATGCGAGTGTGACTCTTTTTCCCGAGTAAGCAAATACTCCATGGAGTCCAGTCACTTACGGCACAGTTGATAGGGTCACAAGGTGCAAAGTCAGTGAGAGCTGGACAAGCTGCACCGCCGTCTTGAGACGGTAGAATCACATCTCGAGTGCGTTTCTTCTTGCCACACAAGGGATCACACTGCGAATAAGCAGACCAAGGACCGACTTGGCAGTCTTGAGGAGAACATGGCTGCGTGTCTTCAAGGGACGGACAGGCAGCACCGCCGTTTTGGGGCCACACTGTCACGCTTCGACGACGGGTTTTGGTAGAGTAGACGGAGAAGCACGTGCTGAAGGAACCCCAAGGACCCACTTGACAGTCCACAGTTTGGTACGCCGAGTATGGAGATGATTGGTACGACGGACTGGACTGCGGTTGCACAACATTAGAGATCCACCACGTGTCTTGTTCAGCTGTAGCTCGTGGTGAAGCAATCACCACCAGAGCCAACGCCAACAAAGCGAGGCGAAGGTGCAGGAGCATGAAGACGAAACGGGAACACTACGAGACTTGGACGTGAGCAGATCGAGTCCTTTTGGCGAATGAAGTCAGTGGCTGGAGCCCTCAAAGCCGAGAAATCTTTCTCGTGGCATCTAGCAACCGTCCATTTGCACTTTGACAAGCATGAGCGTTGGTCTTGCTATCTGTTGTTTGATAGGCATGAAGAGTCGCTGAAGATATCTTCGATGAAACTATACAATCCTCAAGTGTAACGAATCCTACAGCTCGGGAGTGAAAAGTCGCGATCTTGATTGGCATGAGTGTTTGTCCAAGTTGAAGTTGTGAGGAGTGATGGTATGTTGGGGACACTAGTCCATTACGGAGAGTAAATGAGTCGCAGGTACAAGAAGAAGACTCGATTCAATTGACGTTGAATCTCTAACTTCTAGCACGTTCCAATTTCAACTGAAAAGCAGGAGAAATCAAAGCGTTCTCAAATGCACGAGAGACATTCCGCAAATTCCCTAACAACTGTAGCATTGGTGTCAACATGTCTGACTCAGCCGTCACACTCGTCACGCGACCGAACGCAGGATCCCACTTAAAACGTGTTATCCCGCGCATGGTGATCCGCTGATCGAGCAGCTCTAGTACCAGTGGCGACATTACTCCGTCTTCATCATGACAAAGATGTGGGAATAAGTTGCGAAGCGTGCGTGTCATGATCGTGACACTGGTTTCCGTCACGGCGTCGACTGATCCTGCACCACTTTTCTTCATGCCTTCGAGGGTGACTTCTACATTTTAGAACCACACCCTAATGTAACCCCGTTACACGGAATGTATTTTGACCAATACTTCAATACAATTGGTGGTTTGATCCAATATTCTTGGTGGTCCTCCTGAATGTGACTGATCGAATTCTTTGCTTAAACGCACGACATTCTTGATGCCAAGCTAGTTCCACAACCCTATTGTAAGCTTACTGCAGCACTGAAGCAACGCGTCTACACCATGCTCGGAGTTGAACATCACACTTTCCATCAGGCTTGATCGTACGAAGTCTAGCTGAGCGCTAGGTTGCAATGTTTCCATGGTAGTTTGAGCTACCGAAGGAAGGCCGTAGCGAAACACTCGGAAGTATTCCACCACAACATTCCAGATCATGTCTTTCGTCGGAATAGAGAAGACGATGCCATGTTTCCGCTGTTCTAATTGCTCGATGTTATCGCGTAATTGCTGGATATCCATGCCAAGCTTGATCACGTAGCAGTTCTGTTTTTTTCGGTATCGTCTCTCGATCTCTCGACGCCGTTTGCGTTGAATCCTTTGATCAAGTGATAGTAGATTTGCTTGTGCGTTGGCTTTCATCTTGTTGTCTATCGATTTAGAGGGAGATAGGATAGTACTTGAACAGAGTTCACCAACGTGGGCACATGATGACTTGACAATTCTAGCATCTTCGTATTCTCGGAACTCATGTGTGGTAGTTGGTAAGAGAGTCGTGGGTTTCTTGAACGATTTCTACCTGCTTTCCAAGAGTGAGCATTAACAATGCCAACGACATCGTCACTCAGGTGCTGAAAGTTTGGTGGTTGGAGGACGTAGGT
>PCFV01000340.1:0-32708 GCA_002812785.1 Phytophthora litchii | reverse complement strand
TATTGTTGCTACCATTAGCCCCTGCTTGCAGAGGTCGCTCGATCGCATTGTTTGTCAAAGCAGAAGTGTCATGGCTTCGCTGTCTGCCTCTTCAAGTGTATTCACTGACTAGCAGACTTGACTGGTGAAACCGTCATTGCAACAAGTAGTCGCAATCTCACCAAAATAAACAACGCCGTCGTAGTAGTGGTGCCAACATGGCGCTACCAATGTTACTTTCGTCTCTACTGCAGCATCTGCTGCCCAGAACACGAGGTTTGAGCTCCGCTATGCGATAATTCGCACTTTGCCGGACGGATTCGGTGTGCCAACTTCATTCTATGTTTTGGTGGAGTGGCACACAACGTAACGCGAACTGGCGTTCTGGACATTCAGTCCGTACACACTTACACACGGGGGACCAGCGGGAAGGGCGCCATCCGAGTCTCGAGGTGGCAATCAGTTGCCAATTCCGTCGTCCTCGCTTGTCAATCGCCCAGGAACTCCAGCTCTCGAGCTCACTAGAGTCCAGCCACCATGTACGTTGATCAACTTTAGGCGACTGGCAAGACCGCTGGCTTTAGGTCATAGGGTTTTGACATTAATGCGCTTTGGTGACCATGCAGGGTGACGTACAAAATGGACGGCAGTACAACGTACTGCTACTACATCTCGGAGAAATACTCACAGGAGCAACCCGTGGAGGACGACGTATTGGTGATGGACCAAGGCAGTGCGTGCCCTATCACGATCCGTGTGGATATTGCAGATGAATTGGAGAAGAACGCGTTCATTCCGCTGCGTTACACTGCTACGCTGGACACGTCGTCGGCCGATGCCAATTTTGAGTTCCCAGACCCCATTGTACGCGTGCCTGTGCCTGACTATCTGCTGAGTAACACGAACTCGTCGACTGAGTCCTCAAGCAGCTCCGACACTACGTACGATGTGGCTGTAGCTAACGTGGTCATGTGTGACTGGCGCTCATGCAACCTCTTCACGACGGCTAGCGAGAGCTCGACGTACTACTCGTCTAGCAATAACCCCAACGATTTCAGCGACAATGTGGCTGTTTTCGGCTCTGAGGAGCTTGTGATCCCCAAGGACGGAAAGTACACAGGTTACGTTCATCTTGTTGTCAACATTGGCGGCAATTCACGCGCCGATTTTGTGACGTTCTTCCCCGTGCAGATCGGTGACGTGGCTGGTACGACGCCTGCGAGTATCACGACGGATGGTACGACAACATACTGCTGGACTGCGAGCGATGTGTCTGTGTTCGACCCCAGCGTATCCGGTGATCTGACTATTCGTACGGGTGAATATTGTCCTGGTACTATGTCGATGTCGCTTTCATCCACTGAAGTGTACGTTGGTGACTCAATCGATATCGCCTGGATGCTGGACATGTCCGATTCGTCCACTGATGATTCGACGCTCATTGCTGAGGTCTCAACGACGGATGCTATCAAGGACCCGCGTAATGGCATCTACTCGGTTGTACCTGTGTCTGTCTTCAGTGGTTGCCAACGAAACGTGGCTGGTGCAAATTGCTCCACTTATACGGGAGACGATTCGTCCACTTTTGCTATCGCAGAGTACGATGATATGAATCTCACAAGCGACGCCGTGAGCTACTCGACGAATTACACTTTTGAAAATTCGGGCCAATACACGATGTTTGGCCGAGTTGCAATGGTGACTGTGGATGGTGAGCGCATTGACATGGCGATTTACTCGAGCGTGACCGTTTCTGTCGATGGTGGCAGCAGCGGCAGCTATTTGTTCTTGTACATTGGCGTTGGTATTGGTGCAGCAATCTTGCTGGCAGGTTTGCTCTTCTGCTACATGAAAAAACGCCATAACAACGTGAGCACGAAGGATATCCCGTTCCGTCAACCTGTGGGTGTGATGGATCGCTCGAGCGACTACACTTTAGCGTCTTCGAATTTCGTTTCGCACAAGACTCCCGCACATCTGCAAGGGCTTGATATGAGTGAAGACTACAGCGCTAGCAACGCTGCTCCGTCCTACATTGCAGTTAATGCTTCAGATACCAGTATATTTGACAAAACGATTCGCGCGGAACCTGGTCAAATGGCTGAATCGGTAGAAAGCAGTGAGTCGTTCTCGCTGAATCCGTATGACCGTGCCAGTTTTGCAGGTCTAAGTGATGATGTTGCGAGCTCACGGCCGTCCGACATGAGCAAATTCTCGTTCCAGTCCGGCTATGATGACGAATCGGAGTGGGAGTTTGATACCCAACATATCCGAGGTGTTGACAGCGGCAGCGACTTCAGTGATTTCTCGTCGAATCCTGGAACTAGCCTACCAGGTTCTGGAACATACGAAATGGGTCGCGGCATGCCTATTCTCGAGGAAGATGACCGCGATACAGACACGTACAACCAGCAGCACCAGTCTAGCTCTACCATTGACCCCCGTAGCACTACGAGTTCGGGTTGGACCGTGAAGTAAACACGCATTGTGTAGACTGCAGGCTACGCTTTGTTTCGCAAAGCACATGGGTGAGTGGTGTCGTGTTACGAGTTTTTATTATTATCAAGCGAGGTAGAAGTTGCAGGTGTGATCATGGAGCTAGGTCGCTCGGTAGCAGCCAGGAGAGGAACTCAGCGAGTAGGAGACGAAAGGGATGATCGCAGGCCCTGTGGAAGCCGGTGAACGGCATTCTACTTCCCTCTTTTCAAAGACACTTTAGAGATCAATTCCAATGACACATACGCTTAGCATCTCATCTTGCCATTGCATTCATGCTGGCAGGTGTTACCACCTTCCCTACAACTTCATCTTTTCCTAACTGCACATCACTAAACTAAACAGCGATATGTGCGTGATCATCCGATCCATGCATTGGCGGTGGACTAGCCAACTCGTCGTCAGCCTCTTCGATGGCACCGTAGGCTTCGGGCTGAATTGACAGCAGCACAGCTCGGTCAGTTGCCGACGTTGAAGACGGCGCAGAATATTGAGACGGGCGTTCGTTTGACGAGTACGATGAAGATACCGATTCATGCCGCGTTCGTCCTCGGCTTACCGTCTCAACATCCACCGAGAGCAGCGATGACAGCGACGCCATGCGATCCTGTTCCTTGAACGAGTCCACGTGACCCACTGAGTGGAAGTGTGCCTGCAGAATAACCTTGAGCTCATCCTGAATTGCTAAAATGCGCGCTTCCAAGTCGACATCGTTCGCGTCCGCGCCGAAAGGACACTCAATCGAAGCAGCCACGTTGTCCAAGGCAAACAACAGAACGGCAGCAATCGCCACGTAAAGTGCAGCCATAAATCCCATCACCGGCGCCAACGCCGCTCCCATCAGCAATAAATACCCGACAAAAGATACGTGCAAACATTGTGCCAAGTTGAACGAGATCGGCACATTGCACAAGTTGAAAATTCTTGTGTACATCTGGGGTAACGTCGACACGATCTTGTTGAGCTCCATCGCCTGTTCCACCGTCACGTAGCTTTTCCTTCTTGCACGATTGATTGTCCGACGAAGCCAAAGCTCCACAATAGCTGCTCGCATCTTGTTAGCCGATCCAACCACATTGCGTTCCCTGTTCCACGTATGTTCACCCAATGTCAAGACTTCCGTGCTCGAGAACTCGTCTGCTTCCTTCTGTGTCAACAGTGCACGCAATTCCAACGGGGCGTCGCTCTCATTGCAGTCATGAAACACCAGCGTCACATACAGTAGAATATACCGTTTAACGTCGCGGATAAATTGGCATTTGTTGCGGATCTGTGCACGATCGGCTACTCCTTTGCGGGAGAAGTGCACAAATGCACAAGCAGTGGCTGTGAGAGTACGTGCTGCATCTGCAATGGAGCTGACGTCGTCCACCCCTCGCTGCCATTGGTGCAAAGCTGAGAAAACCCTTAGACCCAAGAAAATTGCCAAGAAGACGGACGCAGAGAGCAGCAGTTGATCCAGAGCTTCAGTGGGCAATAGCGTCGGCTTCTCGCGTTGAACGACGACCAACGCAGCGGAAAGAACTGCAACGATAGCTGCACGACTGAGGGTGGAGCTAGAGGCGATTGCAGACCCGTGTGAGTGCAGCAACAGACGCCATAAGATGCGGTTGCTATAGTAGATCATCTTGAGTCTTGCGTGGGACTTGGTGACTGGTAGACTGAAACGACTGAGTAAGCGGAACGAAATGATTGTGACAGTTTGAATCAGAACCTATGTTAGAGCTTAATCTAAAATAATAATGCCGTATCACAGTTTTCTATTCTTCTTGAAGAATGCGGAGGTGTCAACAGTGCTGTCGGTCGCTTGAGAGCGAGCTCCTAAGCGCACCAGGTAGAGTCTCTATGTATTTAAATCGTTGATACGTGTGTTCTCCTTGTTCTAAGCTCCATTTTGACCTATTATTTATGGTGTATTATGCAGTATTGGGTGAGTCGTATGTGCTTCTTCCCACTGCTAGTGCTTCCCAGAGTATGTTGCTTCTACAGAAGCTACCAACAAGTGCAACGACGCCACCCGAGATGGATGAGTCTGGAGCTTTTGGAGAGGATTTATACGCCAGTGCGCGCTATAATCTGTCGCTGCAGCAGCAACATCAACAGGAACAGAGGAGACAACAGGCTCAGAGGAGACAGAAGCTGCAACAACGTCAACGACGTCAGCAACAGAGAATGAAGGACAGCTTTACTGCTTCTGGGCGATACTTTGAGGCTCATGTAGGACGTGCTAGTCATGAGGACGAGAATTCAGAGATGGAGGATAGTATGGTGGCTGTACCAACCTACGCAGATTTGAGCCATCATGTTCAATTGCTCACGACACAGCAGGCTCACTGGTAAGGGTGCTGAGTATTGTTTTTTGTTTTTTTGACTGATTTCTTGTGCTTGCAGTGCTGGACTTCCCGTGACAACACCGGTGTGCAAAGAATGCATGGATGGAATGGTCACAATGATCGACGGGTGCGATCTTTATACGCTTGTTTTTAGTGCTTGCTTGATATTGATTTTTGCAACGCAGACAAGCTGAACGTGCTCGATATGAAAAGCGTTGTTTCACGGGCTTCCTGCACAACACGACAAGCTCACCTGTTCACAACGAAGATATCGAACACATTGACGACAAGATCCGCTTCGTACGCAGAATATTGCTGTCTACATGCTTGTCTTACAGCATCGTAACCCTAACAATTGTATGCTGTTACTACTCCGTGAGCAGTACGAGAACGAGCTGAACGCATTGGAGGAAAACTTAAACTTGATGGAGAGTGAGCGGGAGGCTATTGCGCACCGGCAAGAAATAATGAATGAAGAGGAGAAGGCTGTTATATTCGAAGAAGCAGACCTGTGGGACCAATTCAATAGGCTCCAATTACAAGAGGCAGTGTTTCAAGAAATCCGTGATGCTGGCACTGCGCAAATTGACGCGATGGAGCGTAAAGTAGCGTCAGCGAAGCACTTGAATATCCTTACGGATATGTTTGTCATCGGTTATGATGGTGCATTTGGCACTATTAACCAATTCCGAATGGGTCAATCATCGTCGTTCGCCGTCGAATGGAACGAGATAAATGCAGCCTTTGGCGAGTGTGCGTTGCTGCTGCAGACGTTAGCGAACATGGTTGGCTTGGAGTTCTCAGAGTATGTCACCCGGTTGCAATCTCTGGAGATTATGCCCTTGATGCTGACGCGTTCTCCTGTGGCATTGTGTCTACTATAGCTTCAAGATTGTACCGCTGGGCAGCTTCTCCAAGATGATCCGAACCAGCAATCTTCGCATGGAGTACTGTCTGTACGTTGTTCTATTGTGGAGACACGGTGTTGCACACTGAACTAATGTTGCCATATTGTGTTATGGTACTTTCTGCTCTACAGACACGGTTCAGATCAACAAAACTTCGCTGAATCTCACTTCAATTTGGGCTTGGGTGCTTGGATCACATGTCTAGGCCAGTTGATGTCGTTCGTTCGCGCCCGAGATCCGTCCATCCGATTGCCTTACAAGGTCGCAAAACACTCCATTGGCGGGTATTCCATTCTTTTCTTGAAAAACAAGCACATGGAGTGGACCAAGGCGCTCAAATACGCTCTAACTAACTTGAAGTGGCTGCTCACGTGGGTATCTGCACGCGGATACACCATTTCTGCGCCAAGCACGATGACCTCTGTCCCAGCCACCGTGTCAAACAAAGCTGCTCTCGCTTTTGCAGCCAATCCCCCTATGATAAGCGGATCGAATCCGAGTGTTGTGATCATGGAGCACTTCTCGTGACCTTGTATTTTAGACCAAAATGAATATGTACATGTGGCAGAAGGTGAGTTCATGCGTCTAACATCTGCCTTTCTTTTCTTCATCTTCTACAATTACCAGAGCGGTAAGATGCGCTGGGTGAGCCCCCTTCCTCGTTTCTTCCGTGTGGCTGTCTTGTAAATATGTGTAGGTTCGCTTTCTAGACCTTCGAGTAATCGCCTAAATAGTCTCGCTGTGCGAAGTCATTCCGTTGGGTTGTCGATTTTGACCGCCTGTCGTTTTGTCTGCGGAGATGTAGTATCTTGCTGCTCTGATGTCTTGTCATCTTTAGCCGCATCAGTTTTATTCTCCTTGGCATCGTTGGTTACGCTCGACAGCGGCCGCTTCTTGCCAAGTTTTGCACTTAGATCCACACTGAGGCTACCAGACTCCAACTTTTTCTCATCTTCTGGCTCATCTTCGGAATTTGAATCGTGCGCTTCAGAGAAAAAATGCAGCAGCAGTCGAGCATCTTCAGACTTTGTCACTGGCATGGGGGCCAATGTGGGCTGGTGTCCATCACCAAACTTCATGTTCGGCAGAATCTTGCGACCACGGACTGACACGGCAAGGGAAGATGGTAGCGGTGCGGATGGAACATGCTGTGTGCCCGGTCCAACACCACCAGCGTTGAGAGACTCAAGAAAGCGAGCTTCTACAACAGCCAGCTCTTCACGGGCACGTCGAATGGCCTGACGATTGGTAGGTGTGTTTTCCATGGCGCGGAAGATCTGCTTACCAATGGAGCTGTTGCCCTTGAGCTTCTTGGTCACACGCATAGCTTCGCAGTTCAGGCGCTTTGCAAGATACCAACGGAGTGACGTGCCATCCTCCACATCCAAAAGTCCGCGCTTGAAAAAGTGGATGATCATATTGGTGAAAGCCTCCTCTTCAGGTGTCCACTTGCCGCTACGTAGACCGGGAGAGCACTTGGACTTGGTCGACCGCTTCTTTGGAGCTGAAGTCGATGTAGCAGGCATTCGAGAGACTGAGGTAAGCACTGCAGCGGCATTATTTGCTGCGCTACTGATGTGTTGATGTCGCATTTGGCTGGCAGGGTCCTGGTTGTCTCGTGGTTGCTGAAATGAATGTTGTAGCGTCAACGGGTTGAACTGGTTGTGAACACTGATGTTTTCTTGTGTATTGTTGCCACTGTGAGCCAAGCTCGCAATAGCGTGTGCGACGGATGTCCCTGTGCTCATACTGGAGCTTGAACTTGTGTTGCTGGGGTTGGCATTGCTGCCAGCGGCGTTGCCGACAGACTGGCTGCTATTTACCATGGACAACATGGTCTCGGACGTAATGGTGCTTGTGTTGCTGTGTTCTCTTCTGGAATGAAGAGCCGATTAGATGGATGGACGTTGAAGCTCGATATCACTGCAACTCAAGTGACTTCAACTGGAGAAGACGATCAAAAAGTTCTTGTCCAAAACTCGGTCTTGTACAAGTCTTCGAGTGTGGTGCCTGAATTGAAGTTGGTGGCTCCTAGAGATTCTAAAGTGAAGTGGCGACCAAAGGCTTCAAGTACATCGACAAGAGAAGAGAGTCAGCGAACACACGTCCGCCATTCAAACGGGCAGGGCATTAAGTACACAGAAAAGGAGCCCACCTGGCTTTCTCACAGGAGCTTTGTATGCTGGGACACCGACAATGCTCGGCTCGATTGGCTCAATCTGCTAAGCACCAAACCCCACAAATCACAGAGAATTGATCAATCAGGTGGTCATGCGAGAAAGACACAGCGATGAACTTTAGCATCGGAGACGGATGCATTCGTCACTTCAACTTACCAATTGCAAAATGGCCGGGGCTTCGTGCTAACTGAACAATCCGGTCTTATCGCGACGTGCTTCGACTTGGATAATGAAGGCCTTTCTTCTTCTGGTTCTGGCCGCGAGGCAGTGCTGTACTCTTTCGCAAAAGCGATCTCATTGGCTGATAAGCATTTTGTCCTATGAGAAGTGCGTCTGCAAGTTGAAGTTGCTTTTTTTGGCGAATCGCAGCGCTGTAAATATCGGACTTCAACTTGGCACGAATTCGGGCAAACCTCGCTGTTATCCCTCCTCGAGGAGGGACAAGCGCGCAGGACGACAGCGAGCGGATATTTGTGTCTCGAGGTCATGACTCAGCCTGCTAATTAAAGCGGCAGTGATCTTGCTGATTTCACGCCTGGCCACTTCAAGCTCAGACTTGGAGTTTGTATGCCGCCAACGATTGGCGGCGATTGCACAAGCACAACGAGGCGATGTTTCAAATCATCCGTGATGTCCCTATCCCCGCCATTGCTGCGGGGAAACGAGTTCGCCACTGTAGCGATGCCAGCCATACTTGATCAATACTGTGATCAGTGACCTGCACGGTCTTGATGCATGCATCCTGTAGTGCTTCATCCTTCAAAACTTTTGGCGCCAAAACCTGCACCAAACAATTGGACGAAGATCGTGTCACACCTTGAAGCTGTCTGGTTGAAGCGGCATAATTCGCAGTCATGATTTGTCGTGCTGGATTGAGCCATACAGCTCTGGCAGCGCTTACATGCTGCAATTCGGACGAGCCGCTTTCAGACGGGCTCCACTCAACTTATCCGCCGTTACATGAACTGAAGTTATCTCCACCGTGCTGCCTCGTTGACACAACTATACTGCTATCGACAGACATATTGACACACTCCTCGACGAGTATCGCTGTACACATGCAGCACCGCATTCCTGCCCGCCACCATATGCAACCACATGGCGGGGATACTTTCATCCATGTGTGGAGAAGGAATGTGAATCTGGTGAAAAGGCTCCGACTCGATCCAGACAACTAAGCAGTCCAGATGGTTGCTGCAAATGACAATGTCAAGGTCGCAGCTTTACGCACTGAAGTCGCTAGAACTGTCACCAAAGACACAAGTTCGACGGCAAACTAGACACTAGCTCGACTGAAGTGATAGTAGTGCTGCCATCGGCATTTTCGCGACGTTCTCGCATGGATTTCACTGCGCAGCCTCTCCGCTCATGCTCTCTTGTGCTCGCAACCACCCCCGTCTATCCAGACCGCCGGTTTGAACCTGTGAGTAGCTCTCCATTTCTTGTTCATTCATCCGTCCAAGCAATTTGTAGAAGATAGTGTGGTTAACGTCTCTTGAAGATCGCCCATTCCAGCCAATCACGGATTTTGTAGCTAGCATTTTGACCAATTGCATCGTTTTCGACAAAACGTCATGCTTGACTTGCAGGGCAGTAGACTCGGTGGAAGACGTCTAATGAGTATGGCTCTTTCGACGACAGTCGTGCTCCTCGCAGTGTCCAGAGCTCATAATTCAATTGCACGAACGTCGTGCATCCAGCGTTTCAAGGCACCGGCACCACAGAAATTTATCTGATACCAAGCAGTTAAACGATCTAGTTCGTCACCTTCTAACAGCACAACTACACTCCATCTCGACACCATGTCGTCTCAAGAAGGTAGCGGCTCGTTCTTGAGTAACTCGACAGTCTCAGCATCGACGATCTCTCCAATGCCCAGTCCGGAGGAAGCTGCGCAACTAGAAGCCAAGCAAGCGATGTTGGCCTACTTGTTGTCGCGCTTCCACACACTACAGCTCTTCCTGCTGCTTGGTTATGGTATCATGTGTCTGCTCTGCGTGTCTCTCGTGATTTACTTGCGGTTCAACCGGAATACTGCTCTACGAGGTGACGCCACGGCTGCTCGGAAAATCATCTTGCCTGCGTATGAGCCGCTGCTGTGGGTGCTCGGATGCACCACTGGGATCTACACGGGTTTCTTCTGTTTGGCATTGGCTACGGAACTTTACACCTATGATATCTCCAAGCTCGCTACTGAGGTGTTCTACTCTGGCCGTCAGTTTGTCTTCCTCAGTGTCATCGTCTTCATGCTCCAGAAAAGTGTGTCGGGACCTGCACTTCGACGTACGTTGTTGGTCACGCTGGTGCTGTCAACCTACACCATTCCACTTGTATGGGTCATCACGAGCTACTACCCAGAATATGATCTGTATGCGCCGTTGACCGCTGCACGTGCACTACTGCTGCTTCTCTACTCGTACGTCCTAATTCGTCCACCAATTCGGGCCAGCAAGCGTACTCTGCGTGAATATTGCGTGTTTGCGTACATCTACTACGCGCTTCTGTTTTCGTACAACGAGTGCTTCCGACGACTTCAGTTGGAAACAGGTTTCTATCTAACGTATTCAAATCTGCTGTGCGGCTCGCTTTGTCCGTTGGTTATTTGGCGTGTGTTGCGAGCTGACACAGAGCACTGGCGAGGCATGGGAGAGCGTGCTGTAGCTTTGCAAAGACTGTTTTGTCAAACTCGGGGAATGCCAGAGCGGGTATCGTCGAAGGGGCTTCACATCATGATCGAGATGCACCGCAAATTCATTATCGATTTCGCCTACCTCGAACTGCAGCAACGCATCGGTGTTGGAGCAAGTGCTGTAGTCTTCAAAGGGGTGCTGCGATCAACGACGGATGTAGCCGTCAAGGTGTACACCCCCACAGATTTCACGGAAGACACTGTCGCCGCTTTCTCGCAGGAGGCTGCTCTTTGTGGCGCATTGCACCACCCGAACATTGTTGCCTTCCATGGCATGTGCGTGTGCCCGCCTACTATTTGCCTGATCAATGAACTTTGCGTTGGGAGTTTGGAGGATATCACCGTAGCCGCAGCTAGACGGCGTTCACGAGTCAGTGAACACGACCACAACCGACAGCAGTTGCTACTGAACGTCGCCTATATGCTGGACGCGGCACGAGCAGTAGCTTATCTACACAGCTTTCGCCCGCCATTCTTACATCGTGACATCAAACCGACCAACTTCCTAGTGGATGCAAACAGCAACGTGAAGCTCACAGACTTTGGCGAGTCCCGGTCACTCCCTCGCGCACAGGTTGTTAGCAATGGGCTACTCAACGCTCTGGTTGCTACGCAGCGTGGCAGCATTGGAGGTTTTGGTAGCGAGAAAGTTTCGACAGTGCCTATGCTGTCCAGCGAGGACATGAATGCAAAAGTCTCGACAGAGCGTGCCAGTATCGAAATCGCCGTTGTTGGAGCTGCCACCTTACAACAACTTCGAGGTTCGATCATATCGACTGGCGTCGATACAGTCGAAAAGGGGAAACACATCGCTAAAGATGGCGATTACACAAGTATCGATGCTAATGCAGTACGCATGACTGTCAAAGGCACAGTCGACTACATGGCTCCAGAGGTCATTAACGGAAGGGCAGGACTGGCAGCTTACGGCGAGGCTGCAGACGTTTATTCTTTGGGTATCACAATGTGGGACGTGCTTAACCCCGGTCAAGAGAAATTCCCAGGTACGGGCAGTAACCATTTCCGCGTGTTTGATCTCGTGCTCGAAGGCCAGCGTCCTGAGTTGGATTTGCGACTCCACCCAAGCATTCGCGCTATTATTGAGAGCTCTTGGCAGCACGATCCACGACTGCGTCCATCAGCGCACGCAGTAGTGAGCACATTAGAAAGTATTCAAGAGGAGCTCAGTGCTACATTTGCACTCGAGCTCGCTGACGAGTTGGAAGATGCAATGCGCCTAGCTAAGCCTATAGACGCGTCAAGTGCTCCACTTGTTGCTCCACAGGGTTTTGTTGCCGAAGAGGCCATCTCCCACATGTGTCAACTGCAGTACGTCGACGCTACTAGCGAAGCTGTTCGTCTCGGCAATGCTCTCATGGATTCCGGTCTGCTCCACCACAGCAAGCACGCACGTCCATTTGAGGAATCTGAGGAAGTGTATTTCTTCGATGAGGACAACATCAACCTCTGCCAGCCACTGGTAGTTGGCGCCTACACTCATGACCACAGTGCCAAGCTCGATGGTGGAAGCGCAACGGTTCTCAGCTCATCCTCCCGTCCTTCGCGACGCACCTCACATCGCTCTGGCTCCACAAACCCGTTCTCCAGCTCAGCTCGTGTGCGTAGCGACAGTTCTCAGTCCCAATCCGACCCTGACCGAGCGCATTTAAACGGCGTCTGTGCATGCCGCAAGTTGGGACAGCGACTCAAATTGCCCAAGACGTCCAAGTCTCGCCACCGCTTCCGCCGACGAGGGAGAGACAAAGGCAACAAACAAGCAACAACAATCGTAGCAGGCGATGCGGTGGAGCAATTGCAAACAAGACTGTTGCTTGAATCTCCTCACGATATGAACGAGTTCAACGGCTTTGATACAATTCCTTCACCTGCATAACCTTTGAAGCTGTACCACGTCGCACGTTTCTATATCACGTCACAGGTTTCTATAGCACATCACATATTTCTATTTTGATTATCTAAGATTCTCCAATTGAGACGCAATGCATTCTGCTGTATCTGGTTCGCACGGGCGCTTCCATCAGGATGGCTATGATCTAGATCTGACGTACATTACGCCCAGACTCATCGCTATGAGTTACCCTGCTTCGGGTGTCGAAAAGATGTATCGCAACGACATTTACGGGGTGGCCAAGTTCCTGAATTCTCGACACCCGAACGCCTACCTCGTCTACAACCTCAGCGAGCGGACGTACGAGTACAACAAGTTTGACGGTCGAGTGCGTCAGTTCGACTTCCCAGACAACCACCCGCCACCTTTGCTGCTGCTGGTTAACATCATAAACGACATGATAGAGTGGACGACCAAGAATTACAGAAACGTGCTCGTGGTGCACTCTCTCACAGGCAGAGGCCGCGTTGGACTTGTGTGTTCGTGCTATTTACTACTTACTGGCTACTACGGTAGTATCTTTAAGCTACGTATCGACCGAGAGTTCCGTGAGATGGCCAATTTTGCTATGCAAGAGTTCTGGAAGGTACGCGGCGGGGGAGTGCATTCGCCAAGTCAGAAGTTGTACATTTACTACTTCGTTAAAATGGTGCACAGACTTGGTCGTGTGTCTCGGTGTATCCCTGTGCTACCAATTGCCAAGAAGATAAAACTCGTCAAAATTGAGTTAAATGGATCGAAACTACCAACGCGAAAATGGCGTTGGCCAGTTATCAACGTGCAACCTGCGCCACCGCAAGACTACCATGCTACTTGGATAAGAGAACAAGTTACCTTTCATGAAGGAAAAGATTGCATCATATTCGAGGTACGATGTAGCCTGCCTTCTATCGACTAAGACTGTATTAACGGTGATCCTTGTATACAGATGAACAGGTGATATACTGGTCAAATGTGTGCAGAACAACTCGGGGAGCAGCACCAACAAGACCACCGAGTTGTTTCGTTTTTCATTTCACACTGATTTTTTTTACCCTGCCTCCGATTCGAAAAAGGTGGGCTAGACAATGTTGTTAAATTCCCCGACCAATTTTACGTTGTGTGCCACTACGAAATGTTGCAATCGGGCGGACATGAAATATTATACCAATCTGAGCCGTCGAGTAAGCATGATTTCGAGCAACAACAACAACAAACGTATTTGTCGGGTGAGACAATTGACGTTTCCAAGCCGAATAACGCCCATCTTACACCTCAAGATACTGACAGTGCAAACTCTTTTTCTACTGCATCTGACCAAGGATCACGCACAGACGAAGAAACTCCCGAGTCATCAACTGAGAACCATGATCTATCCATGGCTCACTTCGTGAGCCTCCTTCAAATGTGTGAGCAAATGGAGGAGACCCGAGGTATGTGTGAAAGCGTACTATATCGACTGCAAGGAATACAAGAATTGATCGTCATGAAAAACGACACCATAACCAGGGGAGTAATGAGAGAATGTGCTACCACCCGAACCCGTTTCCGTACGTTCTTGATGAAGTATAAACAAGGGACAGCATTTGAGCGGCTTGTGAGTTCTCGGACAGTTGTTGGTGTGCTGAAAGGATTTCACGTGGCGATCGATTCTCTTGAAACTCAGGTTTCAGGAGAGACAAGCGATAATCAACCGAGTTGGATGGAAGCGTGGGAACGAGAAAAACAAGCAATTGAGGAACATTTGATTCACCTATGGAAAACCAACGCTATCAGCGTACTTGATGCGTTGCCGGACCAAAAGGCACAGGAAAATGCGCTACTACTACTCACTCGCGAGACCACAAGCAGCCATGACACATACAGTGTTGAATCGAGGGAATTGCTGAGTTCGGTGAAGGACAGTATTATCAGAGAGTCAGCGGCTTCTGTTCCTGTTGTTCCTGGCTGGTTTATCCTGGATCATGAAGTGCAAAGAGAACAACATCATTTTGCACGTGGATCGTTTGGAAAAGTGTACCGAGGAACATGGCAAAATGAGAAAGTGGTGATAAAGTACGTGAAGGTAGGTTCAGTCAGTGATGAACGAGATTTCTCACGAGAAGCTCGAGTGTGGCTCCGAGCACAGCATCCGAATGTGGTGAAGTTCTTTGGCGCATGCCATTTGACACGTCCGTGCTTCTTTGTGTGCGAGGAGGCCACGAACGGTAATTTGGTCGACTTCTTGAGTAGAAATAAGGGATCTGGGAGAGCTTTGACATGGCGTCTGCTGCGTGATACAGCAGTGGGCTTGCAGTTCTTGCACCAGAACAAGATTGTCCATGGTGATCTAAAATGCAATCAAATTTTAGTGACCGAAGATTTAACGGCGAAGTTGACAGATTTCGGGATGAGCTTCGTCTCGATGGAGTCGAGGCCAGCGACTACCAGTGGAGCGGTTCGCTGGAAAGCTCCCGAGTTATTGACAAGTGAGTGCCGACCCCCGACTTTTGCATCTGACGTGTTTTCATTCGGTATGTGCGTCGTCGAAGCGATAAGTGGAAGAGTTCCATGGAAATCGGATTTGCCAGATATTGCGGTGATTTATCATTTGACGCGAGGAACATTCGTGTCCCGGCCAAAAGAATTTATGAACGACGATCAGTGGGAGTTTGTGAAGTCACTTTGTTCATTTGATCCTTCCAAGCGACTTGGTCTGGCTGCTGCTATAGAACAGATCGAGCAATTTGCGAAGCAAGAACAGCTTAATGCAGCAGGTGGATGAAGTTCTTCAAGTGCGAAAGTGAAGCTATAACACGGACTTTAACGGAGCTATGAAGTCGACTACCACAGATCTCTTGAGCGCTACACTGTAGTCAGTACTTGTAGTATTTGTAGCGATATCCACGCAAAGCATATTATTTGTAATATTTTCTGGGTTCCTCACGATAAAGCTGTCGTGAAACTATTTTTCATATCCCTTCCGCGAAATTGACCCAGATGCTTTGCTGAGGCTGCAGTAGTGCTGCTCATGATCAACACGGTCCTTTTCGCGAAGTTCCTCACCACAACCATTCCCACATATCACGAACCGCATTGGACATGAGCGTTGATGTTTCTTAAGTGTGTTGCTGACAAAGACTTCTCCACAACCAAGTGGACACCAAATTGGTCGAAAGGCACATTCCCACATTTCATGGCGCTCTTTTTCATGTGCCAGCAACACCTTGACAAAGCATTGGTACTTGCACGTCACTTGGCGCATTTTGCATTCCTCGTTCCGATGTTTCACCATTTGTGTCTGCAGTAGATTAGTTTGGCCACATAGTCCACACACTGTCAAACGACTAGGACATCGAGAGGTCTGGTGCGTGTTTCGTTCTTCCTCTAGAATCGATTGCTGGCACTGTTCACACTTGACCATGCGCTTGCGGCATTCTTGTGCTACATGATCATCCATATTATGAAGTGGAACCCGACGACCACAGCCTAATGAACAGACTGTCAATCGGCGAGTGCAAGTTGCTGATACATGCTCATCCATCTGGAGTACGGGGACATTATTGCGACCACACCGATTCGGACAGCTGTCCTGACGCAGCTCACACTCGTCTCGCTCATGAAGTGCTTGAGTGTTCGCTAGCACTGTTTCATTGCAGCCCCATTTACACTCAACACGTCGAAGCAAGCATATAGTAGTTTCGTGATGAGTACGATCCTTCAGTAGTAAGTCGTTGATGGTACATCCATTTCGACATCGCACGTTGCGGTGTGGGCAACTTCCTGTCACATGAGTTTTCACATCCTGTGATCGAAGCTGGAACATTTGAATCTCTGCACCATGGTTTTTGTCGAGTTTAGCCGATAAAGTACACTGCAACGGACAAGGAACGAGGCGCATAGGACATTGCGTCTGTGCATGGGTCACATGACGCTGGTAACTCATGCTCTCACCACATTCACACACTACTACTCGAAATTCACATTCATCCTGAAGGTGAATTACTTGATCGCGAAAAGGGCGTCGGACATTACACTTCTGGTTTGGACAATGAACGAGTCGAAGTGCACAAGCATGTCCAATGTGGTCTTTCACCTCTTCGGCCCACAAGTCTCCGATCCCACAGTTATTCGGACAATTCACATGGCGCTTAGGGCAATGATGTAGCTCATGCTCTCCCAACGGATTAGTGTTCTTTACAACTCGTGCTTGGCGTACAAGATGACCCTCAAATGGAGCCATGAAGCCGCATCCCCACTTGCATACACCATATAAGCCCGATACAGTGCTTACTACCCCATCATGTTTGCCTCCCATTGCTGCTTCCAGTATACCCGTAATGTCAACGAATCCACGATTTCTTGCGTAGTCAAGAGCTGTTTTGCCCTTCGTGTCCCGGAGGAACACGTTAATCTCTTTATATGCCAACAGAAAGCGCACAAATGTCTCTTTCCCGTTGTCCGCAGCTATCATAAGTGCTGTTCGGCTATTCAAACGTGCCGCAAGATTTACGTTTGCCCCACGCTCAATTAGCATCTGAGCACATTTCAATGTCCCGTAGAATGCTGCTGTCCCCAACGCAGTGTCCCCATGAGAGCTCTCAAAGTTCACTAATGGACGATTTGTGGTGCGGTCCAAGAGATATTCTACTGCCAATACATCCTTTCCGTCTTTGTTTTCAACGTAAAGCTCTTCAATGCAAGCTGCCATAAGCGATGATAGACCTCCACCTCTTGTTTCGTAGTCTGCAAATGCTCCATCATCTAGCAGACGTGAGATAGTAATGAAGTTGCGAGAAATTATTGCTGCCTCGAGCGCTGTGTGTTTTTCCTTGAGTTCTGCCGTTTTCCGCATGACGTTCCTTCTGGTCGCTAAGTCGTTTTGCCATTGATTCCTTAAGGTCTCCCTCTTAGCTAGAGAGTCATTCACAAACTCTGCGGTAGTCGAGTAATATGTCATGTCGGATGATCCCCAACCTTTCGATGCATTGAACAAACGACTATCGTAGTATTTCAGCGCGCAGTTCAATGTATCGGCCACAGTCATAGGTTTTCCAAAGTCGATTTCATCAACGCTTACCTGAGACTTCTTCTGCTCTGTTGCAAGTGGTTGTAATTTCCACTCCCCCTTCCTCTTTACCATCTCTTGCGATTCCTTTGAAATAGGCGCAATATTTTCAAGTAGAGATCCTGGATAAACTCGTTCAGGTAATACGTACGTATTTTGCCATAGTTTCGCCTCCTTTGACAGCAGAATTGCTGCGATTTCTGGATATCCATTGAAAATTGCTTCGTGAAGTGGAACGCGATGGGTCTGGCGATAGTGTACGAGCTTCCTTTTGAAGTGACCAACAATGAACGCATGTGCCACATTCCGGACAAGTGCCTCGATAGCCGCATCGGACCGAGGTTTGACAGCTCCTCCACTTAACTCTTGTTGACGTCGCTCTCTTTCGAACCTCTTTCGATACTGATAATCTCGCACAAGCACCTGGATGAAAGATGCACAAAGGCTTTGCTCCTCGAATTGATGGCCACTACAGGCACCATGTGAGAGTAGCATGTGAACTATCGCATCGTTGCCAACAGCACAAGCAAATGTTAGTGGTGTGTGTCCACTCAGTGCTGCATAATTTAGCAGTTTGTAAGTGTTGAGACGCTTCTTGGCCACCTCGAGTTCCTTCTCAGTCGTGTAACTTTGAACACGAGCAGCTTCCACTTCTTCTTGGCGTGCTGGAAGAGATCGAGCTTCCACTTGTGACTCGAAATTAGCATGCTGCAAGCAGCTTCCACTTCTTCTTGGCGTGCTCGAAGAGATCGAGCTTCCACTTGTGCCTCGAAATTAGCATGCTGCTGCTTCTCACGTGTTACTATGAGAGCGACTTCGAGTTGTCGTTTGCGCTCCACAAGCACTTGTCGTTCTGCTCGAGCTTTATACTCTATCTCGACACCTTGCACCCACGTTGCTAAAATGCCCACAATATTGCCGCGAAGAGTGTCGGCAGGAGGAATTCGGCTGTTCAAACTACGCTCTCCTGACTCTGCGTTTGCATCAAAATTTATACGATTTTCTTTAAACGCTGCCGAACACGCGGCAAAGGCAGAATTCTTCAAACACTCACGACGAACTTTAGACATAACTTCAGGGGATATAGTTTGTTGTCGATACCCTCTCAATCGACGCAGCAAACTACGATCCATGAGCAATGCTTGAGCAGTTTTCCACCATTCTGTGTCAGTGTATTCTGTTGCGTTTCGTCGTCCACGGGGGACTGCTCCACAAAGCAACGATAAAGCTTTTACAACCACCAATTCTGTCTCCGATGGAACATGCGAGTTAAGTAGCTGTGCAATGTCTTGTGCTGTTATTTGACGAATCATAGCAAGCATGTCGGCTTCAAGCGCGCTCGAGTCGATATCGGATGCTTCCTCGGCCTTCTCTACATTTTGCAAGCGCCGGCAACTATCATCGACTTGAGATGATAGGTGAATAGCTTCTACACGTTTGGCCTCAGTTTCAGCAATACTCTCGTTGAACACCTGGATTGCTTCATCCAGTTCTGCTCGCACTACTTCTGCTTTCTTCTCTTTCACTTCTACCATTTCCTGTAGTACTTGCAAAGGATTTGCGATATGAGACGTATGTGTTGGTGCTTTGCCGGAATACTTAAAACACTGAATCAAGTGGTCATAGTTGGAGCACGCAATAGCAATAAAGAGGTCGCGTTGGGCACGTTCGAGTTCTGCTTGTTCTTCCAGCAATTGAATGACCTCTTTCCACCTCGATTCATTCGTTGCTTTATTGCCAGTGTTTAGGCCAGTAGACAGGTCCGATTCTGCAAATGCGTGAACCATTTGAAGGAGGTTTCTACCATGTTTGTTGGTGTGCGAAACACTTGCTCGGTTATCGATCAACAACTTCACAATCACTGGATCTTGAGCCATACATGCTTCTGAAAGTGGTGTTCTGCCGCGAGATGTTTCGAAATTCACATCGGCTCCAAAGCGGAGCAAAAGTTGGATCAGTTCCACACTTCCTAGAGAGGCTGCAAGCACCAGTGGTGAAAATCCATTCGCGAATTCTTCATTAACCACGTTGAAAGCATCGACGTTCTGTAGCAGATAAGTTACAAGATCCAGATCCTGGGCCTTTAGAGCCCAGAGCAAAGCACTTTCTCCATGGACGGCACAGCGCACAAGTTTATTTCCCATATGCCAAACTCGAATTGGCCGAGCACATAATTTTCCGCCAACTCCACAAGGAACCACCCGTTGTCGACAGCGTTTCCAGTGATCTTCATACAAATACGCAAAAATCCATTCACGACAGCCGGTAGGGCATTCCATCACACGCATGGAGCATTTTAACTTCAGGTGATCTTCCATTTCGCAATACGACACGTACAATCCGCATTGATTTTCACAGAATTGGGACCGCCTCTTGCATTCCTCTATTTCATGCCTTTCGACATCAATTTCTACTAAGCGCATTCCACATCCTTTTCTGCAGTTTACAATTCGCTGTGGACATAAGAGTTCATGGTGTCGTTGAAGAGAAGCACATTGTATCCGTTGCTTACACTGTTTGCAGTCAACAATTCGATTTGTACAATTGAAGAGAAGATGGTGCGCGATTTCGTTGTAGCGCAAGGTTTCTCCGCAGCCTTCGTCACAGGTACCATAAATTCGTAGTGGACACTCATTCTTTTCGTGGTTGTCGCGCTCGAAAAACCAAATTTCACCATCGCAAACTTTACACCGCACCATGCGCTTCGGACATTGACTGGATTCGTGATCAGTAGCAACAGCCCACGCAATTTTACTAGAACAGCCAAGTCTACAACCTCGAGGTAGGTGCTGACATTCCTTGTCAAGATGAACCTGCATAGTACTTACAGGAAGAGAAATATGGCAATGCTTACAAAACACAGAGCGAAACTTACAATGATCTGTTTCGTGCTCCACAAGAAGCGCAAATGCTATAACTTCTCCACATCCAAGTCGGCAGACAGCATTGCGCATATTACAGCGTTTTGTAAGATGAAACTCGACAGTATGCTCTGGAAGTCGTTGTCCACAGTCGAGTGGGCATGAAACCAAACGATGACAGCAATCTTCATCAGTGTGTGATCCCAGCTCTTGAGCTGTTAAATAGCCACAGCGAAAGTACTCAGAATTTCCATCTTGAGGGAGTACAATATCGTACTCACGTAGTCTGAGTGACATCCACACTGAGTGACCATCCGGAAATTCGATCAGATGTTTAGATTTACGAGGGTCAAACGTTAGGACACGACAGACACGTGCAGAAGAGTCCTTCTGCCGTTTGCGATCAGTGTACTCTAGTTGCAACTTCGCGTGAAGATTTCGCAACCAATCTGCGAGAAATGCCTTAATTTCTGGTTTCTTCAATTTATTCGGTACCAGCTCAATTTTCTCCCCACGTTCTTCAGTATCCCGCAAATTGTAAAACTTCACTAAATACTCGTCGTATGTGTTGACGCGTTGTTGCAGTGCTCTCAAACTTGTTGGACGTTTATCCTGTTTGGCAATTCTAGCATCCCCACTCATTAAAATATCGGAATCCTCATGATCGCTATCAAGCAGCCGAATGTGTTTACCACACATATCCAAGGGGCAATGCATCTTCCTCATAGGGCAGTCGCCAGCATCTTGCAAAATATGAACCGCAAGTAAGTGTCTAGGCAATTGTGATATTTCTGCAGACAGTCCTTCGTGGCATTGATTTGGACACATATTTTGTTCGAGCATGCATTGCCACCGATAGTGTTCCTCAGCAAAGCAAGCTAAAATCTGTCCGCTCAACTCACACCCGTTTCGGCAAGAAATCATGCGAAATGGGCATTCATTTGTTTCATGGTTGTATCGACCTGCTGCAGCTCCACCAATCCTTTCTTCGCATCCATACAGTGCCCACTTGCACGAGAGCTCTCTCAGTTCACACAACGTAGATAAGTGAAATTGCATTTCGTCACATTTTACAAGAATACCACACCCTCCGTTCGTCGAACGCTTCCCTGTACATGGGATCATTCGCTTTGGACATTCGTGAAGTCGGTGAGTTTTACCAACATTCGCAGTGAAGGTCGCTTGACACCCTAGATCACACGTAATTATTCGTAAGGGGCATTGTGCACTTTCGTGTTCGTCCAGCTCATCAAAGAGTACTGTGGTTCCACAGGATAGACGGCATTCCATAGCTCGTTTCCGACAGTGATGGCTGAGATGGTGCTCCCGATCTTGAAAAAGAATTTGCTCTTGACATCCATACTGAAAGTTGGGGCACGCTACATGACGCGCTGGGCACATCTGTATATCGTGCCGACTACGGTCTTCAAAAATTAAAGATGCATCGCAATTGTCACACTTAATTGTGCGCCTCGTGCAATGGTGGTGCTCATGCGTTGGCAAAACGTCCTTAGGAGCCCTATAACTACATCCATCATTGTGGCACGTTGTTAGTTTCGTTCGCTCTGCGTGTAGTTCAACATGCCGTTTGTGTTCTTCAGCCTCGTTAATTGCTTTTTGTACTTGCCGAAAAACTTGAATAGCAGGTGGAATTTCTTCATTGCAAGCTGAATTGGATTTGTCCTGATATTCACGGTCTGTCAGTTGTGCTTGTTCCATAACACACTGTGCAAGTGTGAGAGCATCTTTACCAGTTTGGTCCTGCCATCGTATCTGCTTCAAAAATATTTTGTGCCACTCGGTTTCAATGAGCTTGAGCTCCTTCGACCTATTACCAGTAACGCGAAACTTCAACCTCGATTGGGGCAGCGAGAGATCAACTTCACTTGAAAAAGTCTCAATAGGTTTTGCGGAAAAACACTGGTCTCGCATAAAAACAAGTAGATGATGCACAATTTTAACTTGCGAGTTACTGACTGCGTGCATCAATGCTGTTTTTCCATCCTTTGTTTTTCGATTCACGTCCACACCAACACGAAGGAAGTGCAAGACCACAGCTTCATGTCCGCAATAGGATGCCCATGTCATCGCAGAATGTCTGAGTCTAGTCTCGTAGTGAAGATCTGCACCCATGGCTAATAGTTCCTGTACACCTGCAACATAGCCGAATGCTGCGCATTTTGATAATGGTGTCCACCCTTCTCGTGTTTCGATGTCGATAAAATATTGTGACCGGAAAGGAAGCGGTTTTGACGTCTCTTTCATCGCCTTCAGGTCGTTAAAAGAACTGAAAAAATCGTTTGATGTTATCGTCACCTCCTTGAGGAACTTGACCAGTTCACCTTCATCGAAAAACTGCGGTGCAATCAAGCTTTCAATACGCTGAATATATCCTTCATGGCGGCGTAAAATCCCTTCACACTGCGACTCTCGCTCCTGGCGGTTGGCATGACTTTGATGGAGTATAGACTTCTCTCGTTGGCGTTTCTCCAACCATTTCAGCACTTGAATATTACCCGTCAACTTCGCCCAGTCGAAAGCTGTTCTGCCAGATTGATCCGTTTGAATTAAATTGGGCTCGTAGTCGAGCACACTCGCAACTATGTCATTGTCATAAATACCTGTGTTGATATCATTCACAGAAGCGCTAGGATGTTCAAGCTCCTCAATATTGTTGTTGGCTAAAACCGACATGCTTTCTCTTATCGGTAGTGGTCTGTGCTGCGGCACAGCTACAGCAATAGCCTTCATCAATGGTGTGTATCCTTTTCGGCTAGATGTATTGATGGAAACTCCGCTATATCGGCATCGGAAACAACCAACAAGATCATTATGTGACCTATACACTACAGTATCGATATCGACGTACCTTGACATTAAAATCGAGAGAGCATCCAGGTTCTTCGCTGATACCGCAGCAAGTAGTGCAGTCTCCCCAGTTTTTGTCTCGTAATTGGCAGGTATATCCCCATTCGTAATCATCCACAGAACCTGTCGAAAGTCACAGCGTCGCAAAGCCTCTTCGTACTGATGGTATAGTTTTCGGTCCCTCGTGACAGAGCTATTACCGCCACCAACAACCTTCTTAACCTTTTTCTTCCGCGATTTATCTTTTCCCAGTGTTCTGTATGGGCTGATACCATCATCGACTACGTCGACAGCAATGTACTTCTTGGATTTTCCCCGTTGTTTCTTTGAAAGTGGGGCCAGCAATGGCACGAAACTCGTCATTTTAAGTAATTCACCTTCTTCACCTCCAACGAACAACTTGATCACCTGCAGCGTTAGCATTTACTGATCCATTTTAGCTCGTGCGAACGTTCCAGTATTTTTAGGCAACCGACAGTATGAGACTGACATCCTGAGCGGATTGAGCTCATTAATATTGTCAGCTCATGCTGCTGGGATTGCTCTAATTTGTTCGGTGCATTTATTCCCCACCACTCAAGGTCTTCAACCATTGGAACTACATCGTGGCGCGAAATCTGTGAAATGAGGCGTCGGACTGGTCTGTCACCCGCTCCTATTGAGTTTTTCCCACGACAATTTTACCTGGTAGTTATTCAGGAACGAACGACATGTTCGATACACCGGGCGAAGGATGAAGCAATAAATTCAATTTCAATATCGGAACGGCATCTTTTTCCAAGGACATCAGGCATTCGCTTTGTGTCACTTCAAGAACACCTTCTTCCCAGGACTTCAAACAGTAGTGAATTTGTCCTCGGAATACACCAAACAATTCGCTTCAACTCATTTCTAACGAACATACTGAACACAGCCATATCTCCACCACTTGTGAACAACCCAACACTTCGACGCTCGGAAGGGATTGGCCCCAAAACAGTGAATTATTTTTTCCTGCGACGACGGCATCTACGAGAAGAAATCCAAGCTGTTCATCTCATCTGCAGATGGAGACTATTGTATCTTCAGCTTCCTCCACACGAAGCGTTGGCCCCATTCGAGCACCTCCCCTACGTTTTCTCGTCTTTCTTATCACAATCCAATTCGTATGATCCGCCAAATCTTTTCGTGTCACTTACAGGAATTGCAAAAGGTTTGGAGAAAGAACTATTGGTTCCTCTGAATGCTACGAGCAGTACGTTAGGGTCAACATGGGATGCAATCACAACACAAAGTAACCATGAACGGAATATCTGGACAATATCGCGGCGTTTTATCGTGTACAACAAATTCACTGCTAATCAAGCGGATAATGGAAAGGGGCAAATGAATGCTAACGCGAAGCAATGCGATTCGTCTACCGACCTTGAAGACACAATTTCAGCTCTGAAACGTGGAAGGGTTTCGCTTGTAATCGCTCTGAGCAAAATGCACTGCGACACCAGTATTTTTGCAGAACGTGGGTTGGAGATGCTGGATATTTCATCTGCGACCGCTTCACCATCGACAATATCACTCGGTGATAAACTTGCTCCACCGGATGACGCACTAGTGAACAGATTTCTAGACGCTTGTGAAGGCACGGAAGATATCATTGCAGTCAATGCGTCGACTGATTTTAGTTTTGTGTCGGCCGCCACGTGTATCGGCTGCTATTTGATGAAGCACGAAAACTTCACTTCACAGGAAGCAATTGGGTGGCTCCAGTTTTGTCTTCCTGTAAAAATCCCGATGGAATGGGAGTTGTTTCTTGGTCAATTGCAGTCGCAAATGTGGTTGGAAGGTGAACGGTTCCGACGAGTTCGACAAGTCAGTCGATCTGATGAAATTACCAATTCGCCAACCACCGACCCGATGCACATCAACATCGGCAAAATCAGTCTTGGTCGTGTATCACTTCTTGGAACAAGAGATCGAGACAAACATCATATTGACTCTTACACCCCCAGTATTCCTGTCAGTTCTTGCCTCTCCAGTCGAAGTCAAGAATCCGAACAATCCCCCACAGCAGCAACAACCATAGCTCAACTCAAACGTCGTCCTTTGACACAAGGTAGCGTCGGTAGTCGTAGATTCCACCGCAGTACTGATGGCACAAGTGTACGTGCTGACTTTGCGCTAATGCACAAGTTCCTCCATCAAACACCCCCTACCAGCACTCGTTCCCCATCCACGTCCACAAATTCACCAACTCCGAGCATCCACACAGTTCCATCTCGTCCAAAAGCTTCTGGTCGATCACCCGACGGTACACCAGCCAATTGTACCGAAGCTCTTGCATGACCAAATAACAAAATACAAGAAAAAAATCTTAGAAACGATATCCTTGTTTTTTCCATTTCACAACTTCTCAAAGTGGTGCAGTGGGGATTCTGCATGGTTCTCAATTGTTTCTTTGGCAATAGCCATCACTTTCTCGTGCACTTGTTCAATAGAGCCCGTAGCGTCCACAACGTGCCACTTGGGTGTCGTGCGCTCCATGATATCGTAGAAGTTGCGGTAGACCTTTTCCTGAAAAGCTGTGGTCTCGTACCGTTCCTGACCGAAGTCAGCTCGAGTAGATGCTTGAGTCACTGGAACATCTAGAAAGATGACAGCATCAGGTTTAGGCAATCCGATCTCGGGAGCCCAACACCAATCGAGTGTCATGTCAGTCTTGGCGGCGGAGAAGGCCACGCCGCTGAACGAGTAGCGGTCCATGATGATGTGCTGGCCGCTGGCCAAGAGAGACTCGATCTTGCTGGCTGCTTCCCAGCGGTTGGCTGAGAAGAGGAGGTGGATAGCGTGGTCGTCCATGGCTTCGGAGCTTGTGAGGTACGAATGGATGCTCTTACCGATGGCTGTGCTGCGGTCTGGGAAGTGCAACAGCGTGGAAGTTTGCGAGGAAGAGGATGTGTTTAAGGCCTCATGCAGTAATTTGGTCTGCGTCGTCTTGCCACAACGATCGACGCCCTCGAAGAGCAGGAAGATGCCGCGTCGTGTCATGAGTTTTAGTTTGTGGTGGAAAATGGCTGGGAAATGGAATTGGATACGATGATAGAAACAGGCGAAATTCATGAAAAGAGCTTAAACATTTTTTGTTTTTTTATTGAAGGTGCTCCATGAGCACTGCTCATCCTCGTTGAGACATCACTCCTATTTAAGCGCTGCCGCTCTCGTTTCCTTCATTGCTGTCGCTACTCTCAACTTCCTCGAGAAAACGGTCACTGTCCAAGCTTTCGCTACCCTCAACACTCGCACTGCCCTCAACTTCCTGAAGGAAGCGATCGCCGTCGATGCTGCCTTCATTTTCTCCACTTTCGCTTCCCTCGACTTCCTGAAGAAAACGATCGCCATCGACGCTGCCTTCATCTTCTCCACTCTCACTGCTCTCAACCTCCTGAAGGAATCGATCACCATCGGTGCTCTCGCTGGCATCACTTTCGCTACCTTCGATATCGAAGAGGAAACGCTCACCGTCAGTGCTATCGCTTGTGCTGGCATCAAAGCTGGTCAGGAACCTCTCCGTGTCCACCGAGCGGAGGTTGGCGGCATTTACCGAGTCAAAAGTGGTAAGTGTCACGGCAACGGCAGCAAAGCTGAGAATAATGTTCAACTTGGTCATGGTTGGCAGTGTGGTGGGTGGCTTGGTAGGTCGAACGCGAATTCGTAAATGGGTGAACGAGTGAGTTTAAGCTTGATGAGGCTTTGCCTGTATTTTTGAGCATGATCGCAGCCACTCGTCTTGATGCTACGTAGCAATCGCACTCCGAACATGCGATGTAGGGCAGTCGTTTCTTAGCTCAGATATGTATTCCCATATATGCTATTCTAAGCAAACACCTATAGTAACTTGATGCCTTCGAAGCTTCGCAGCTACAGAATAGTCTCAAACCCAAAAACAGAGCGCGCTCAGCCATAACGACACGGTTAATGATAAAGTTGCTACATACCCAAAGCCAGCGATTTACACTGAGGCATCTCATAGTGAACACTGTCACCACAAATAGACAGCAACTCGATTGTATTTGTGTTGTCTGTGAAATGCTTGACGCATCACAACCGACCATTAACACACCAATCATGCTAGTCGTGCTGATCTTCCAGTTTCACTCAATGAAGAATACGGGCGGCCAGTTATGATATAGACGGAGGAAGATGAAAAGGTCAGTTCACCACTTGTTATTTGAAAATTGTGTGGTTTATCTACTGTAGTAACCTACAACTTTGAGTCTTTCTGGCATAGGACTTGGTGGTAATACGACGTTGCTATAAACTTTCTTCAAATGTAGACCGGTCTCATGAAAAACTATCCCAATTTCGTGCCAATAGTTCAGAAGGGAAAAGGCAGGTCCTACAGAATATTCTCAATCAGGTGTGACAACGAACAATATTGCTAATTTTTAGTTAATCAATGTGCACTGTATTGTGAAATTAAAGGTTATGTTCCTTCGAGATGGATACATTTTTCTGAATCACGGCACCAGATCTGATTCTGATCCGAGCCCTATTCCTCGTAGTCAATCCATCCTGTTCTTCTCAACAACTCTAAACGCAACACAGGATCTTGCTAACAAACTTGCGCGCATTCCTCAGCAAAAAATATTGACGATCGACTACTTTACTTCAGTGAAGAAGACGATATCAACGTACGATTTAGATCTGCGGTAATACATACCGAATGTGCTCAAGGTGACGATTTTGGGTTTGAGTTATCCAGCGTGGAATCTTCAGAAATTACAAAAGCATTTTGTCATTACACTGGGAAAAATATGGAGATTACTTACGAAGGACTGGGGCTTCATTCCCTGATTTGGTCGATGTTACGAAATGTGTCAAAACTTCACCGTGGAAAGATTACTTATTTTTGCTAGGAAACCGACCCGAAACCCCACTGAAATTCAATCACAATGTATCCAGTGTTGAGCGTTGCCCGTATCGTATAGCGCTAATGCTCACGTGTAGTGTGATTTTTCATGATGGCGCTGCCGTGAAGGCTACATTCCTCCAAGACCTCTGGAGAATGAATGGTGACGAATACCAAATCCATGGAGATTGTTGGAGTGGGAATTATTGTTTATTTTATGATTTCACTGCGAATGTATTTACGGGTGATAGTAGCTGTCGCCACCGGCTTTATTATACAAACGGCGTATTTGAATGATTTAGTCGTCAATACGGGCGACTACAGACTCATGCTTGCATTGTACAATCACCAACGAGCAGATAGGATCGTAAAAGAGGTGTTGCGTCAGAGGGGTGAAACACGTGATCCATGTCTGCTGCGTGTATTGAGTTGGGCATCCTTGCTCGCGTCTATGGATATTCTATGTGTGAATGTAACTCATGAGCAACACATACTCCAGTATCCATATGTTTTTGTCGTCGAATCCGCTACGACGCATGATCAAATTTCGGCGCTCATATTGGGGCGCGTAGGGTTCGGCGTGAGCCGCGATGGTTGCATTGCTGAAAGAGATAAACCGGTTTGGCTACTTCGTGAAAAGACTCCTGATTTTGGGCATAGTGATAGTAACATTGAGTGGCGAGCAGGTCTCAACCTTCTCCAACAAGTACGTTGATTTACCATGGTGAATAGCTCAACAGATAACCATTTGTGGCATGACCTAGCTGCACATCGTGTTTCATAATCACCAACACTGATGTCCTTCCGTCAACACTATCGGTCTGAATTTGTTGAACACTACGGCAGCCTGAACTATGACTAACAACGGGCAGTTTCACGAATGATTAACCAACTTGGTATTACTCCTGTTGTCGGGCCCATTGGATGTGGAAAAACATACATGATTACAAAATGCTCCTCGAGGCTGAGGCAATTGTCTGAGAACTTCAACTTTGTCAAGTATTGGCCATCAACTTGACCTTTTACAATAGACTGTAAACCGGATGGGAACGGTGGCGTGAACAGTGCCATGTCTTTTCGTTCTCAAATTGTCTACGATCACTGGGGTAATAGGTTATGCGTGTAGGCCGAAGGCAACTACCACAGAATAACCTTGATAGCGGTGTCAAAAATGCTCCACTCAAATTTCGTCATAAAGGCGATCAATTTAGATAGACTACTACCCTGTTTTACTGTTGTTGTAGGCAAACCTTGTGATACTTTGCATTACCCATCACAGTAATGTAATTTTGACGGAGTCATATCGCTTAGAACAGAAAGCAAGGTGTCCTCTATGGACACGAATAACCACTCCATATATGGCATCGTAGTCTACTATCTTATCTCCTCGCTTCCGTAATGCCAACCATGCAGTTCAAAACGTATGTTAACTGTAGACGCCATCCCAGATAGACATATTTTTGTATAAATGCGTTAATGTAACGGAATTGTCACAAGTCGATTACAGTCATTAGGAGGGATGAGAAATAACGACAAGTTTGTGACTTTTCGAGGTCATAAATGCTTACACATTGTTTAGTTAGCGAATGCGCGGGATGGAGATTACTTCATAACGCTTGGCTTCAGAAGGGTAACAAAACTAAAATTCATCGATACTACGCAATAATAGAACTCTATTCAATTTTTATCAACCGGTCCTCTGTTTTCAATCGCCTTGGTGTTAGTTTCACATCAGTTGCGAGTAAACTGGTGCAATTTTAATCGAACAAACCTCTGTTATCTATCGCCCTGGCGTTAGTTTCACATCGGTTGAGAGTAAAGTAGTGCGCTGTATCTGTCGCGCATGTTCAACTCACTAATCGTAATGGATGATGTAACACTTAGGCAGAGGAAGGCTTTAGTTTGTGTTTAGAGCTGGACGATATCACGTGTTGAAGGTACTCCGATGATTATGTTAATATTTCTAAGATTTCCTCTCAAGATCACCAAGACAAAGAATTTACGTGTGCTTTGTCAGAACATGCATACTTTATTATCTTAGTTATAATTCCGGAATGAGCGTGCTGGTCATTCACTGCTTAACAAAACGGTTCCAAGTTAAGCCACGGACACAGAAAAAGTTTTTTTACTAAGTGCAGAATTTGTCCATGGGCGAGAGTTATCCCGCGTCTGCTCTAGGTAAACTGGGGATGGCCTGATAGACAATTCAGATCAACCTGGTTGGACACCCAGGTAGTTCGGCACTATTAGACATCCCGAAACTAGTTGTATCATTTTGGACAAAAGGATCATAACTCCCTAGAAACGAGGAAAGCCTCTTCTAAATATGAGTATTTGGTTCACTTATCGTTATCACGTGAACGCACTAAGTTTCTCGTCACATAAGGTGCCTGAGTGTTTTTCCAAATCTACAATCGTTCTGCGTATTTTTAGATTTGTAGGCTGATTACATTTTTTCGGTTGGTTAATAATGCCTGTATATTTATTTAGCGTTAATTGCCTTAAGAAATGTCGTTAACGATTCTCTTGACATTTTGGGCGAGCGTTGGCCGATAATTCGGGTCAGAGATCCAAAATTTTACCTGTATCACTCTTAGTAGCTGCACCACGGAGAGTGATACTACGTGAAGCAGATGTCTTAGGGGTCGACGCTCAAAGATGGCCTCAAGAAAGTATCGAATGCAAACCAGGGGTTTCCACAAGTTTAAATGATTTAAATTCTTTATCTGTCGAAAAAATCCTGCTCTAGTGCAAACCCCAGAACATCTTGTTGGAGACTCAGTTCACTAATCAGTACATCCAGTGAGTCTTGTCCTAAGTGATCGTGGACAAAGGCGTTAGCACAAGTCGCACACTCGCTCTACGTGATTCCACTTTCTAATCGCCCAAAGAGAAGCAAAACGATGAAATGAGGTGCAGGTAAACTTTGGACAGGATAAATGTAGTGAACAATAGGTTGACTTCCGCTACTTGTGAAAACACGATTTCAACGATGATTCTGAGGGAAAGAGTCCATCATCCATAGTTTAGCTTGTCGTGGTAGCAACATTGCTAAATTTTTGATTCAATATATGCAAGATCCATTTCAAACTTATCCGTTACAATTGTCACTCTCGTCACAATGTATTCCTTATATAATCTTTTGTATCTTTTTTACCTTCAGATACTTCTTAAAGGTTCTGAATGTGATAGCTTTCGCAAGCAGTGTGTTGCCGAGCTGAATTTCATCCAAGCCCGTTGCAGTGGCCCGAAAAGTTTGAAATATTGCAAGGATACGCCTATGTAGAATCATATTTCGGTCCATCTTCGGACACGATACGTCCAGACATTGTAGAGGACTCACCTATCCGTACAAGTATTTTTGGTTGAAAGTTACAGCAGTTTACACAAGGCATTTCATGTCTGTTCCTACAGAGAGATAGCCTCTCGATTGTATTTGTGTTGCATTTATTCACTATTTTTAAAACGACAAACGCGCATAGCAATCACAAAATTTTGATTGGCAGAAATTTTTAAAGTGTTCTTATCGGTACGATTGTTCGGAACGCACTCATTTAAAAAAAGACCGCGAACAGCGGAAACGATAAGGTAAGTGAGGCAACTAACTTTCTGTAGTTAGATAAAGTTGAATATATTAATTGTTACCTTTTACTATGCTCGAACACCCTTCTTGCTCTTCAAAGCCCAACGATGAGACGCCCATACCGGCCTGCAGTGGTGTGGGAAGTCTCGTAACCAGTCCAAGGTAAGGGGCAGCATAAACGGAGATAAAAACCTGTATTACCAGGTTGTCTCCCTTTTCCCGGACTCTGTCGTCTGCAATGGAACCCGACGTAGTGCGGTAGTGATACCGAGTGCGTCTCTGAGTCCGTGGTCGGGCACACTGTGATCACCGAAGCGGGTGTAAGGAACCCCCCGTTGATCAACGTAACGGTAGATGGTATGTTTTATCGTTAACCGGTACCGCACTTGCATCACTACTGGTGATATGACGGTGGAATCCTGAACGACTAAATTGCGAAGTACTGGAAGTCTTGCTCTCAACAGAGAGACGCCGCCTGGAATCATATAATTCCCACAAGGAGGTTTTTGGAGAGATTATTTCGAGCTCCGTTTTCACCACTGTAGCGTTATCCGATCGACTAAACCTGTCACATTTTGCTCTTTAATCTTAATGTCATCAGTTGATCGCAAGACTTAATCTGGCATGTGTGTTGCCCACTGATGATAGAGGAGGGTAGGTGTTTCGTAGGTTCGTAACGAGCGTGCGGGGAAACATTAAACAGTTGGGTATAAGCTGTATTAGCTCTCACTCTGCGCCGTTTCTCCTCTTTAGACTCGTCTTCGTCCGGCATGCAAAAGACGTCTTCAATATCCATGGTTGTATTGTACTTTCATTTGCGCCCCATTGTCCAAATTATGGATCCACGGAATGCAGTAACCGTTTAGCATTCTGGACTTGACTGGAACAGTGACGAGGAGGTTTAAAGAGGTACTCCTAGACCTCAAGTTCCGTTATGTATAACCCCATGTGCCCAGTTCTATCGCTTTAGTTTATATAATTCTATTTTTTA
>PCFV01000339.1:0-32723 GCA_002812785.1 Phytophthora litchii | reverse complement strand
ATCTTGCATTCGTACGTCAAGAGTTCGCGAGCTCGTCAAGGCCATGGTAAGATTTATTAGTTTTGCCGTGTAGTTGTCGTCATTAACTTGGAAATGAAAGGAGTAATAGACCGTCACCACTACGGTTGGTGTATGAGATGATTATTATGTGTCTTGATTAGGATGTTGTCAAGAAGATAGAGGTATCGTCGACGGACTTCAATCTCGGTGCACTGCACTCTCCTCCATGTCGGTCTAAAAAACCTCGTTGGGGCCTCGTCCCGAGGTTTTTTGTCGTATGGGCGGGGAAAACGGAGGCTCACTTGTGAAGTTGCGTCCCAGCCCGCAGAGGGAGGAGACAGAAGTGCGTGTGGACGCCGCCTTACGTGCCTCATAGCGCCGCGCAGAGGCAACGGATCCCCGCGCTACTGGATCCAAGCGATTAAGCAGCGTTTCTGCTCCATTTACAGGCCTGTGTGGCGGAGTTAACAGCACTGCGTCCCGCCCCAAAAGTGTCTGATCGAGAGCTATTTCCGCGTCGAAAGTGGCTGGATCCGGGGCAACATAGCAGCAGGAGACGCTTATCAACCCCCCGAGTGTAGATCGACATGGGTGACTTCCCGCCGCCCGAACGCACTAGCGTTAAAGCGTCCGAACTCGTGCATCGCGCCGTGGACAAGAGCTATGAAGATTTCCGTACGCTCATGCACCAATTACCCACAATGCGAGAGGAGGAGCGTCGCGAGCCCCTGCTGGCACATCTGCAGAACTCCCGCAAGCGCTTCGCGCAGCTCTTGGCGGTGCTCAAGTGGTCGGTACAGTCTCCACTGCTGCAACAGTGTGACTCTTTGCTACAGCAGACGCAGACATATCGTAACAACGTGAACGAGACTAATGACCGACTGTTCTTCATGCACGCGGATCTTAATCGTGCCAAGGAACGACGATATGACCTAAGCACGGCGGTGGACGTGCTGTACGGAGGCAGGTACCTGCGGCTACCAACTATTATCAAGAACGCCATGTTTCCGCGTGAATTACCAGAGGTGGATACGGAACAGGCAGCAAGTGAGGTAGCGGACATTATCCGTTGCCGTCTCATTGAGGCGGATATTCCAGAGCAGTTCTCCAACATTAAGCTGGAGGGAGGCTTCGTCACGTGCCAAGCGGAAGGAGAATTCGAGATCGTTCTGACCATTCAGGGCAAGGAGAAAGATGCCAAGTGGAGAGTTATCAGTGTAAACACGGCGCTTACGGACTCGCAGGCTTTTGAAGATCACTCGCAAGCGGCGTCCACAAGTGCGCTGCGCATTATTCGTACGAATGCACCAAATGCTGCGCACTACAACCACCTGAAAAACCTTGTGCAGCGTTCCATGAACAAGTCGGACAAGCCGTTCGTAGATGCATTTATGGTGATGCGGGAATTTTGCTCATCGCTTGCGCTGCAGATTTTGGCTTCACAGGGAAAATTGTTGATGGAGGGCCGCTGGAAGAATCGCATCATGATTAAACACCATCGTGACCAAAACATTTTGGATATTTGCTACTGGCCAAAGGCATGTACACGAAAGGAGACTCAGGCACTAACAGAACAGCAACGTCTGATTCAACAATTAAGCGACCCAGTAGCAACGGCTCGAAGGGGGTCTGGACTGCCATACCCCGAGTCAAGCTTGTGTGTTCGATTGGGTTTCGACCCGAACAAGAAGAAACTTCTCTCAGTTAGTCTTAGTCCGTCACTTCCACCGAATCTGTCAGGGTATTCGTCATTGCTGAGCGCGCTGGATGTACCATCCAATATGTTCTTGCTGAGTACCGAAAATCTGCTGATTGCAGCCATGCGTGCCCACGTTTCGGCGGCTCTTTTCTCCATAGGGAGACTACTTGTCGTTGACTCTCCAGATGAGAAGGCTTCGACGCAATTGGTTTCTGGGGAAGATGTCGCAATGGTTTGCTCGGATACAAGTTTGCGGATCGCACGGGCAGATATTGGAGGACTGCAGCGGTTTTTGGAGATGACTTTTGACATTCGAGAAGGTCGGTTTATTGTCAGTTCAGTTGCTGCCGCCAAACATTCTGCGCTTTACATCACGGTGAAACAACTGGAGCGGATACTGAATACGCAATGCAAAATTAAGTTGGGGGGCAATGTTGACAAGTCATTCCCGAATGATTTCGCGTTGGTTTCCGGTGATGGGAAGGGAGACAAATCGAATGAATTGATTCACGGTAGTGTTCGGAAGGTTTTGTGTGAGATCGTGGCTGACGAAGTGGCACAAATTGGTTCTTCCTTTAAGGGAATTGAAGTCTTGCGCAATGTTAACTTGAATTGGGAACGATATCTCGCTTTCCGACAGCAGCATGGCGGGCAGACCGAAGATTTATCAATCTCAGACACGGCGCTGTATTTCCAATTGACGTCATCCAAGGAGTCTACATGCTACCTGGTCATCGAGATTGACAAGTATGGCGAAGTGGATGGGATGAATGGAAATGCGCATGAAGCTGCGGAAGTGGAGGAGTACGTACGGTTACCTTGTTTCTCATTACTCCAAACAAGTGCAGGCATGCCAGGACAGCCTTCAGGTGTGCAGTTTATCCAACGATTTGGTGCATTTAAGAAGGAAGATTTGCATCCATCCGTCACCAGAAACAATGAAATTATTGTAAATGGTCTTCGTGGCAGTAGTCGAAAGCGTCCCTATGGTTCAAATGGGAATCCACTCGCTGGGAGTAACATGATGTCAACGAAAAAGGTGCTCCTCGAGGGTGGACGAGTACATGAAAACACCGGATACTGGCTGGATGACGCTGAGCACCAAGCGGTCTCTCGCAATTTTGTTCCGCACATTGCGTCTGTGTTGCTGCACGCGATAAACATGTGCAGCGAGAGGATTCAACTGCAGCACTTCGTGAACTTTGCTCGGCGGCGCAAATCGAGGATTCGATACTCAGGCGAAGCTGGTACATCAAACGGGAATGGTACGGGGGGTCAAGTGGTTACACTTTCTTTCCCCGAAAAGGTCAACACAGATCCATTGAAGATCGTTACTATTCAAGGGCACCTCAAGCATGGTGGGGGGTTCGAGCTGTGTCTTCAGTTGACTTCGCCTCCGTTTAAATTCATTCTTCCGAAGAAGCCAAAGGAGCACTTGCTATCGGAGCGCTCCCACTATGTCAACGAACGAGGCCAGCTGATCTTCAAATACCCGACAACTTTGGTTACAAGTGAACTTTTCAGTGAGAACCCGCTTGAGATGTTCATGGTCGAGCTGATCTGCGTCGTGAGGCCACTATGTGAACTTGCCGTAAAACTGGAGAAGATGCTGACTGCCGTCGGGCGTTACACGAATGACATCAAGGATGACGGTCATTTCTACGTGGAAAGCGCCGACCCGTTCTCGATTGTCTTAGCTTGTCGAGCACCCAACCCGAGGCACTGCATTGCGGCTGGCTCATCACCGGATGGCATAACAATGTACCGTGTGACCGTGCAGTTTAAGCAGAAAATGGGTTTCGTGGTTAACTACAGCCACAAGGCCGAGCATCCGCTGATGCACTTCATACAGTCAGCATTAAATGGTCACAGCGACCCGGCACAGTTTGTCGAAGCTTTGGAGCGCACGTGCATCCCGATGGGAATCTTGGCTAGCGTCGTGGAGTCCCAGATGCTTTGCGCCAAATATTATCGCCAAGACCTTCCGCCCGATGCGAAGGATGGTGCAGCAAACGGAGGTCCCAAGGCCTTTGGTCGTGGTAAAATGGGTGGAAAGGGAATGAAGCTGGGTTACAAGTTCAAGCTTCCAGGCGAAGAGAAGGGCTACTACGCTGAAAAGTCATACGGTGGTGATGACAAGTCCTTTGTGCCTGCCGAATTGGTGATGATCCCGCGATCTCAAACGCAGGTTCGCCTGTCTTATGGAGACCGCTGCGCCGTAGATATTTATTTCCTGGAGGTACGAGGCGATGTTTGGTGCTATACCTTCATGTTGGTTTCGTGGTTTACTAACATGTGTGTGCTTGTTTGTATCCTTTAGAATCACTCGGTGAAGATGCAGAGTTCGTCAGGAGGTGTTCGTGTGCCCAGCTGCCCGTCCGAGAAGGGCATCGTCATGGACAGCCAGAATTTTGCTGAGAAGCTGCGCAGCACACTGTCCGAGATGGCATCGGCCTAAGTGGACAATAGCTCTGCAGTCATGTATAGCAGATGCTGTGGTGACGTGTTCAAAAACGTAGTGGTGAGCGAGCACTGGAATAGATGGATTGGAAAGCAAGAAGATGCAGTCAAATCTGGCCGGCAGGATTGGTGATAGGCAATAGTGCGTGCAGCAAAGAGACAAGCTGGCGTGGAGAGTATACCGAGCAAAGTCCCTTGCACGGAATAGATCTGAGCATAATAATAAGACGGTGACGAGAAACTCGACATCGACGAGCTCAAGAAAATCTGCTGTAACCATGTAGCCATGTAGCCTCGTACTTAACGAGGTGTTCATCGCCACGTGTCAATTCTCGACATCCATACTGAAATCAAGTCAAAGTGTTTAAAACGGCACGGTGGCTTCAATCTGGTCGCTGAAGATCCACGTACTCATTCGCGCTTTGGACGACTAAGGACGAATAGCAAGGATGGGTGTGTGGAAGCTCGCAGTTTCGGTGGCAGCGTTGGCGCTTGGCGTGGTGACAGCCGGTGACGTGAAGGTGTTGACGCCTGACAACTTTGATGAGGTAGTGGACGGTTCGAAGCACGTGCTCGTCAAGTTCTTCGCGCCGTGGTGCGGCCATTGCAAGAGCATGGCTCCCACGTACGAGACGGTGGCTACGGCCTTCAAGAAGGCAAGCAACGTGGTCGTGGCCGAGGTGGACGCCGACAACTACAAGGATCTAGGATCCAAGTTCGGTGTGACGGGATTCCCCACGCTCAAGTACTTCCCTGAAGGTTCCACGGACCCTGAGGACTACAAGGGCGGACGTAGCGAAGACGATTTCGTCAACTTCTTGAATGAGAAGGCTGGCACGAACGTGCGTGTGGCCAAGGCCCCGAGCCACGTTGTTGCTTTGACCGAATCGGACTTCGACGCTGAGGTTATTCAGGCCAAGAAGCACGCTATTGTTGAGTTCTACGCCCCGTGGTGCGGCCACTGCAAGAGTCTGGCTCCGATCTACGAGGAAGTGGGCGCTATCTACGAGGGTGAGGACAACGTGCTCATTGCCAAGGTGGATGCCACTGCCAACACGGAACTGGCCAAGCGCTACAATGTTAAGGGATACCCGACGCTCTTCTACTTCGCTCCTGACGCGGATGAGCCTGAGGACTACTCGAATGGTCGTGACAAGGCCTCGTTCGTTGAGTTTATCAATGAACACGCTGGTACGCACCGTACTGAGGACGGTGGCCTTACGGCTGAGGCTGGACGCGTCGAGGAGATCGATGTGATCATCTCGGAGAGCGGAGACATCACTGTGGACATGCAGAAGAAGGTGCAGACTGTGGTTGACGGTCTGGAGGGCAGCGACGCCAAGTACGGCGCGTTGTACGTCAAGGCCATCAAGAAGATCGTCGCCAAGGGCCCCTCGTACGTGGAATCCGAGATCAAGCGTCTCGAGGGTCTGCTGGACAACGACAACGTGTCGCCCCAGAAGAAGACGCTGTTCGCGCTCCGCAAGAACATCCTCGAGTTTTTCCAGGAGAAGCAGAACGAGAAGACGGAACTGTAAGTTCGTCAAGTCGACAGTCGCACCTGTAGGATGATCTAGCTAGCATTATTCACTGCTGCTTCATCTGTAGGGTAGCGCTAGAATGTCAGCGCATTTCCTGTTATTCTGTTGCCATGTTTTGCTTATTCTGAAATGATAATGAACGCTAGGAAGAGCTGTAAAACAAAAAGCTGGTTATAAATCTTAATCCACGTAGCGTGTAGCGTGGTGGACACCAAGCTCCTCGGGAGATACGTCCGATTCCATCCTCCTCGATTACGTTCATCTCTCTCGTTCTGCGTAATACATACGTACAGCAAGGTCATCAGTATCCAAGCCACGAGAATGTATCAGAAATCGACAACCCAAAGCAGGACGTACCGCGCGTACGAGCGTTTCCTTGCGTACGTCGTTTTCGAGAAACTGCACGATCTCCTCGAAGGTTGGGCGCACTGACTGGTCGTCGGACGTGCAGCGCTTGTACAGGTCGCGCACGCTGTCCATGCAGTTCTTGCTGAGCGATGGACGCAGGTTCTCGTATGCCACCATGTGCATCAGCGTACTACCCGACACCTTTTTGTTACGGGCTCCCTTGGCCTTAATATCGTGGTACGGAATCTTACGAGTGTCCAGCTCTGCCAGCACTGCTCATCATTAAGTCGATAGTCAATTCTCAACCCAAGGCCACATATCCAAGAAACCAGCGTACCAATGCCGAAGCTGTACACGTCTGCCTTCTCCGTGTAGCGCTCTCCGCGGATCATCTCAGGTGGTAGCCATAGCGGCGTGCCAGTGACACTCATCGTCTCGTCCACAGACTTTTCGCGGCTCAAGCCAAAGTCGCTCACCTTAGCGCCCCACGTCGAGCTGCAACACACATCGTCAATTCAAAGGGACACGTCAGAACGACACTCCTTTCCACAGAAGCCCACTGTGTCAGTCGTTACCTAACGAGTATGTTCATGCTCTTGAGGTCCCGGTGGATAATAGGAGGCTTCATACTGTGCAGGTAGGCCATGCCGCGCGAGGTGTCGATGGTCATGCGTAGGATTGGTTTCGCCCATGTCATCTTGTTCTCCGGGTTCCTCAGCACTGCGAACAAATCCCCTCTCTCCAGAAACTCCGTCACAAAACAACTATAGACAGTAAATAGAGAGAAATACACGTCAGTTCCACAGCTTGACGCCCAATCTTCCATCCACGTACATGTTGGAGTACGAGTTCCAACTAGCGCCAATAAACTGCACAATGTTGGGATGGCGCAGGTTCATCATGAGCTGAATCTCATCGCCGAACATGCGCAGATTATCCTCCGTAATCTTGCTTCGCAGCATACGCTTGACCACCACAGGCGTGCCGCAGTACGTGCCCTTGATGACCTCCCCAAAGGCGCCAGCACCGATAATTTTCTGCAATTTAAGGTCGTTAAAGTTGATCTCGGCCATACGCAGGCCCTTGTTGCTCTCGAGCATCGTCTCCACCACGTTCTTCTCCTTGTCCTTAAACTCCTGGAAGTCCACCGTGTTGTTGTTCGGCCGGCGGTTCGATCGGTCCGTTCGGCCAGACGCCGCATCCGTCGGACGTCGCTCGTGCTGATTGTCTGGACGGTGACCAGAGCTGGGCACGGGCCCGCGCGTGTCGTGCGCGACGTAGTCCTTGGCGTCGCTCTTGGAGGAACATCCGCCCATGCTCAATACCTTATGGCCGCCTTATTATTGAGGCGCTGGCGACTTGGGAAATGGGGCCTGCCTCTTACCGACTGCGGATCATATGGTGCGTTTGTATGGGGGTTTGTATGCCAAGGCCTCGTCTGAACTCTTAGGTTCAGCTGGTGTGGCGCGAGAACGCGATGGCTACATCCAAAATCCGCAATTGAATCCACCGTTACACAGTGCATATCTCTCTCTCCAGCTAGCTAGACAATTGCTTGTGTTTTACTACGGCACGGCAGTGAGAGTGGCGCTGAACTTCCGTACGTCGAGACCTTGAGCCTGCGCTTGCTCTAGCAATGCCACCACATCTTTCTTCATGCTCGCTGCACGAGCCTTCTCCTGCTCCGCTTGTGTTCGTGTGCGCTCCTCATCTAGACTCGACACCGCCAGCTACAACCGCGGCAATTAGCTACAAGCAAAAGCAACGCGACAGACAGACAGACGTACCATTTCCACCAGCAGTTGGCACTTGAACTTCTCCATGTTGGACTCCTCCATCATGCGCGCACACTTGTCCCGCAGCTGCGTGTTCTCCGCTTCCAGAGCTGCGTTGCGCTCCTCCAACACACGAGCACGCTCTTCGGCCTTCTGCAACGTCGTGTGATCTGCAGCAATAGACAGCGTACCATCAGCTACAGTCTACATCCCATTGCAGATCAACGTACCCAGCTCCCACTGCCCCGCCACGCCGAGCGACAACGTCGCAGCACCCAACGTCAACCGAATGGGAATCTCCCGCTCCACCGCCTTCACCTCCTCCGACGGTGGTGACCGACTCGCAGTCGCCATGGGGCTCGCCATTCTTACCTCTGTCCCTCTAAGATCTTTGCTAAGTAAACAAACCCACCCTTATCTTTCATTAAGTAGACAAACCATTCAATAGCATACGATCTTAAATATTTCATAATATAGGTCCTCTCCAACGCTTGCCACCCATACAAAAGCGCCTAAGTGGCAAGAGTAGGGGACAACGGAGCGAAGATGGCGCCTCCGGGAGCCGCCGACGTGGACATGACGGGCGCTGCGGCCGTCCCGAACGGCCACAGCAATGGACTTAACGGTTCAGCCGCCTTCCTGACGCCCGAGGAGAAGCACAAGATGCTGGAGGAGCGCAGTCGTCGCTGGAACAAGATGAACGCCAAGCGTTACGGCGAGAAGCGCAAGTTCGGCTTCGTAGAGTCCGTCAAGGACGACATGCCGCCTGAGCACGTTCGTAAGATCATCAAGGACCACGGAGACATGAGCAGCAAGAAGTTCCGGCACGACAAACGCGTGTATTTAGGAGCTCTCAAGTACGTTCCCCACGCGATCTTCAAGCTGCTGGAGAACATGCCCATGCCCTGGGAACAGGTCAAAGATGTGAAGGTCCTGTACCATATTACAGGTGCCATTACGTTCGTGAATGAGATCCCGTGGGTCATTGAGCCCGTGTACATTGCTCAGTGGGGAACTATGTGGATCATGATGAGGCGTGAAAAACGCGATCGACGGCACTTTAAGCGAATGCGATTCCCTCCTTTTGATGATGAAGAGCCACCTCTGGACTATGGAGATAATATTTTGGATATTGAACCGTCCGAGAGCATTACGATGGAACTGGATGAAGAAGATGACGAAGCAGTAATTGAGTGGCTCTATGACTCGAAACCATTAGTGGACTCCAAGTTCGTTAATGGTCCGAGCTACCGCAAGTGGCGACTACCTGTGCCGATTATGGCAAATTTGCATCGTCTTGCGGGACAGTTGATAAGCGACTTGATTGACCCAAACTATGAGTATTTGTTTGATAAAAAGTCATTTTTTACGGCAAAGGCGTTGAATGTGGCGATCCCAGGTGGTCCTAAGTTTGAACCATTGTACCGCGACTTGGACGAGGATGACGAGGACTGGAACGAGTTCAATGATATTAACAAGATTATTATCCGCCACCAGATCCGCACAGAATACAAGGTGGCATTCCCGTTCCTGTACAATAGCCGACCGCGCTCGGTGCACATTCAACCATATCACACGCCAGTACTATGCTACATTAAAGCAGAAGACCCAGACCTTCCGGCATTCTACTTTGACCCGATTGTGAACCCGATTTCGCATTTCCGAGTGAACCGCTCTGGTAAGGACAACAGTCATGAGGAGGAGGAAGATGATGAAGATGACGAGTTTCAGTTGCCCATGGGATTCGACCCACTTCTGACGGATGAGCCACTGTACACACCAGAAACAGCCAACGGCATTGCTCTGTATTGGGCCCCGAGGCCGTTTAATCTGCGTACGGGTCGAACACGCCGTGCTATCGATGTGCCGTTGGTCAACAAATGGTTCCAGGAGCACTGCCCACAGGGTCAACCTGTGAAGGTTCGTGTCAGCTATCAAAAGCTGCTGAAATGCTGGGTACTGAACTCGCTGCATCACCGCCCTCCGAAGGCGCTGAACAAGAGGTACTTGTTCAAGTCCTTGAAATCCACCAAGTTTTTCCAGAGCACCGAATTGGATTGGGTTGAAGCTGGACTTCAAGTGTGTCGCCAGGGATACAATATGCTGAACCTGCTAATTCACCGCAAGAACCTGAATTACCTTCACTTGGACTACAACTTTAATCTGAAGCCTATCAAGACGCTGACGACCAAGGAACGTAAGAAGTCGCGTTTCGGTAATGCCTTCCACTTGACTCGTGAAATTCTGCGTCTGACAAAGTTGATTGTGGATGCGCACGTTCAGTATCGGTTGGGCAACGTTGATGCTTTCCAACTTGCTGATGGACTGCAGTATATTTTTGCGCACGTTGGTCAGTTGACGGGCATGTACAGATACAAATATCGTCTCATGCGTCAGGTTCGCATGTGCAAAGACTTAAAACACTTGATCTACTACCGATTTAACACAGGACCGGTGGGCAAGGGACCTGGTTGTGGTTTCTGGGCTCCTGGCTGGCGCGTGTGGTTGTTCTTCCTCCGAGGTATTGTGCCGTTGCTTGAGCGGTGGCTTGGAAATTTGCTGGCGCGTCAGTTTGAGGGTCGTCACTCAAAGGGCATCGCAAAGACCGTCACTAAGCAGCGTGTGGAAAGTCACTTCGATTTGGAGCTACGTGCTGCTGTGATGCACGATATTCTGGATATGATGCCAGAAGGTGTTAAGGTGAACAAGTCGCGTACGATCATGGCGCATCTCAGCGAAGCATGGCGCTGGTACGTATTGACTACTTTGTAAATGCGCAATAATGCTTTTGTTTATTAACATTTGTGTTGTGATTGTGTGAACAGTTGGAAGGCAAACATCCCATGGAAGGTGCCAGGCTTACCTGCTCCGATTGAAAACATGATTCTGCGATATGTAAAATCTAAGGCAGACTGGTGGACCAATGTGGCACACTACAACCGTGAGCGTATCAAACGCGGTGCGACTGTGGACAAGACTGTCTGCAAGAAGAACTTGGGTCGTCTGACTCGATTGTGGCTCAAAGCGGAACAAGAACGTCAACATAACTACCTGAAAGATGGTCCCTACGTATCTGCTGAGGAAGCTGTTGCGGTGTACACGACCACTGTACACTGGCTGGAAAGCCGGAAGTTTGCTCCCATCCCTTTCCCGCCGCTTTCATACAAGCACGACACCAAGCTTCTTATTCTTGCATTGGAACGACTGAAGGAGAATTATTCTGTCAACAATCGATTGAACCAAACTCAACGTGAAGAGCTTGGTCTGATCGAACAGGCTTACGACAATCCTCATGAAGCACTGTCGCGTATCAAGCGACATTTGCTTACCCAGCGTGCTTTCAAAGAAGTTCACATCCAATTTATGGATCTGTATAGTCATCTGATTCCTGTGTACGACATTGAACCATTGGAGAAGATCACGGACGCGTACCTGGATCAGTACTTGTGGTATGAAGCTGATAAGCGCCACCTTTTCCCGTGCTGGATCAAGCCAAGCGACTCTGAACCACCTCCGCTGCTTGTTTACAAGTGGTGCCAAGGAGTTAACAACCTGCACAAGGTGTGGGATACGTCCGAGGAGGAGTGTGTGGTGATGCTTGAATCGAAACTTGAAAAGGTTTACGAGAAGATCGACTTGACGCTGCTGAACAGACTCCTGCGATTGATCCTGGATCACAACATTGCTGATTATATGACTGCGAAGAACAACATTGTGATCGCCTACAAGGATATGATGCACACGAACTCGTACGGTCTCATCCGCGGTCTGCAATTCGGTTCATTTATCTTCCAGTACTACGGTTTAATCTTGGATCTGCTTTTGTTGGGACTTACTCGTGCGACTGAGATCGCGGGTCCACCTGAGCTCCCGAATGAGTATCTATCGTTCAAGGACACTGCAACGGAGACTCGGCATCCGATTCGCTTATACACGCGCTACATTGACAAGATCTATGTGTTGTTCAGGTTCGATGCTGATGATTCTCGCGACTTGATTCAGCGTTATTTGACGGAACACCCAGATCCGAACAACGAAAACGTGGTCGGCTACAACAACAAGAAGTGTTGGCCTCGTGATGCGCGTATGAGGCTGATGAAGCACGACGTGAACCTCGGGAGGGCAACATTCTGGGATATGAAGAACCGTCTGCCGCGATCAATGACTACGTTCGAATGGGACAACAGCTTTGTATCCGTGTATTCAAAGGATAACCCGAATTTGCTGTTCAATATGTGCGGGTTTGAAGTGCGTGTTCTGCCCAAGATTCGCGCGGTTGATGCCGAGTTTACTCACAAGGATGGCGTGTGGATTCTTCAAAATGAGACCACTAAGGAGCGCACAGCTCAGGCATATCTCCGCGTGGACGATGAGTCACTGCATTCGTTCGAGAACCGCATTCGCCAGATTTTGATGTCTTCTGGTAGTACGACATTCACAAAGGTTGCAAACAAGTGGAACTCAGCTCTGATCGGTTTGATGACGTATTACCGCGAGTCTGTCGTTCAGACGCAAGAGCTGTTAGACCTGCTAGTGAAGTGCGAAAACAAGATTCAGACACGTATCAAGATTGGTTTGAACTCGAAGATGCCATCTCGATTCCCACCGGTGGTGTTTTACACTCCCAAGGAACTAGGTGGTCTGGGAATGTTATCGATGGGTCACGTTTTGATTCCTCAGTCGGACCTTCGATATTCAAAGCAAACCGACGGTGGTGGTGTGACACATTTCCGCTCGGGTATGTCTCATGAGGAGGACCAGTTGATCCCGAATTTGTTCCGGTACTTGCAGCCGTGGGAGTCTGAGTTCATTGACTCACAACGTGTGTGGGCTGAATACGCTTTGAAGCGACAGGAAGCCAACGCTCAGAACCGCCGTTTGACTCTTGAAGATCTCGAAGACTCATGGGATCGCGGTATCCCGCGTATTAACACGCTGTTCCAGAAGGACCGTCATACTCTGGCATACGACAAGGGTTGGCGTGTGCGCACAGGCTTTAAGTGCTACCAGGTGATGCGCCAAAATCCCTTCTGGTGGACTCACCAACGGCATGATGGTAAGCTGTGGAACTTGAACAACTACCGAACGGATATGATTCAGGCTCTTGGTGGTGTTGAAGGTATTCTTGAGCACACGCTTTTCAAGGGTACCTACTTCCCCACATGGGAGGGCTTGTTCTGGGAGAAGGCTTCTGGTTTTGAAGAGAGCATGAAGTACAAGAAGCTGACGAATGCGCAGCGATCCGGTCTGAACCAAATTCCCAACCGTCGATTCACATTATGGTGGTCTCCCACGATCAACCGCGCGAACGTGTACGTAGGTTTCCAGGTGCAATTGGATTTGACAGGTATTTTCATGCACGGTAAAATCCCAACTCTCAAGATCTCCCTGATCCAGATTTTTCGAGCACACTTGTGGCAGAAGATTCATGAATCGCTAGTTATGGATCTGGTCCAGGTGTTTGACCAAGAGCTGGATGCTTTAGAAATTGAAAATGTCCAAAAGGAAACGATCCATCCTCGTAAGTCATACAAGATGAACTCATCGTGCGCGGATGTTCTCCTTTTTGCTGCGTACAAGTGGCAGATGGGACGACCGACGCTCCTGCACGACACCAAGGACAGTTACGATGGATCGACCAGTACAAAGTACTGGATTGATGTGCAACTTCGCTGGGGTGACTTTGATTCCCATGATATTGAGCGGTATGCGCGTGCCAAGTTCCTGGATTACACAACGGACAACATGACGATTTATCCGTCGCCTACGGGTGTCTTGCTTGCAGTGGACCTCGCGTACAACTTGTACAGCGGGTATGGAAACTGGTTCCCCGGTTGCAAACCGCTGATGCAGCAGGCGATGGCCAAAATTATGAAGGCAAACCCTGCTCTATATGTGCTGCGCGAGCGTATTCGCAAGGGATTGCAACTGTACTCCTCGGAACCAACGGAGCCGTATCTGTCAAGTCAGAACTACGGCGAGCTGTTCTCAAACCAGATCATTTGGTTTGTTGATGACACGAATGTGTACCGAGTCACGATTCACAAGACTTTTGAGGGTAACTTGACGACGAAACCCATCAACGGTGCCATCTTCATCTTTAACCCGCGCACTGGCCAATTGTTCCTGAAGATTATTCACACATCAGTGTGGGCAGGCCAGAAGCGTTTGGGCCAACTGGCGAAATGGAAAACTGCCGAAGAAGTAGCTGCTCTGATTCGGTCATTACCCGTTGAAGAACAGCCGAAGCAGATCATTGTGACGCGCAAGGGTATGCTCGATCCGCTGGAAGTGCATCTGCTTGATTTCCCGAACATTGTTATCAAGGGCAGTGAACTCCAACTACCGTTCCAGGCTTGCTTGAAGGTTGAAAAGTTCGGTGATTTGATTCTCAAGGCAACGGAGCCGCAGATGGTGCTGTTCAACATATATGACGATTGGCTGAATACGATCACATCGTACACGGCATTCTCTCGTTTGATTTTAATTCTTCGCGCGTTGCACGTGAGCAACGATCGCACTAAGATCATTCTACGACCTGACGGAGAAACGACAACGCAACCACACCATATCTGGCCGTCATTAACTGACGAGCAGTGGTTGAAGGTGGAAGTGCAATTGAAGGACTTGATCCTAGGGGACTACGGCAAGAAGAACAACGTGAATGTTGCCTCGCTGACCCAGTCCGAGATCCGTGATATTATTCTGGGTATGGAGATTTCGGCGCCGTCGCTGCAACGCCAGCAAGTCGCGGAGATCGAGCAGCAGGCTCGTGAGCAAAGTCAGCTCACATCAGTGACTACGAAAACTGTAAATAAGCACGGCGATGAAATGGTGGTCACCACGACCAGCCAGTATGAGCAGCACTCGTTCGCCTCTAAGACAGACTGGCGCGTTCGTGCCATTTCGGCAACAAATCTACACCTGCGTACGAATCATATTTACGTGTCGTCGGACGACATCAAGGAGACTGGTTTCACGTACGTGCTACCGAAGAATGTGCTCAACAAGTTTATCACCGTGTCGGACCTGCGTACGCAGATCTGTGGTCTCATGTATGGTATTAGCCCGCCTGATAACCCTCAGGTGAAGGAGATCCGCTGTATTGTGATGCCGCCGCAGCTAGGTACACACCAGAGCGTCACGATCCCGCTGCATATGCCGGAGCACGAGTACTTGGAGGGAATGGAGGCGTTGGGATGGATTCACACACAACCTAACGAACTACCGAGCTTACCACCGCAGGATGTGACCTTCCACTCGAAGATCATGTCGGAGAACACATCATGGGATGGCGAGAAGTCGATCATTATCACATGCAGCTTCACCCCAGGTTCGTGCTCGCTAACAGCGTACAAGTTGACACCGGCTGGGTACGAATGGGGTCGTCAGAACAAGGACAGCGGTGCGAACCCGACAGGTTTTGCTCCGACTCACTACGAGAAGGTACAGATGCTGCTGTCCGACCGGTTCATGGGCTTCTACATGGTGCCGGAGGAGGAAGTGTGGAACTACAACTTCATGGGCGTCAAGCACAACACAGGTATGAAGTACGACCTCAAGCTCGGCAACCCGAAGGAATTCTACCACGAGATCCACCGCAAGACGCACTTCATGAACTTCAGCGCGTTAGAGGCCGTCGACGAAGACGTCACTACTGTCGACGAAGAGCAACAGAATGTTTTCGCCTAAGCTTCATCCATACCATCTCATACAATGTTGTGCATATTCAACTCGCCTAATTCCTTCAACGACACCTCCAGACCTGAAATTCAGATTTCGACCTGAATTTTTTCACTGCCGATTAAGTTGGTGCAACTTTTCATCATAACTTCGTCACTGTATCTTCAATCTGATTGGTCCAAATATCGATAAGTACGATTTCATCTCCGCCCCCCACTACACCACTCGGAAATCCCAAACAAGAAGACAAGTCTCGAGCTCTTGCTCATCCGCCCCCTTGTTTCCCTGGCTTCTGCTTGTGCTGATACAGTAACACGTTCTAGTATCGAGAAGAGGTGCGTTTTCTCTCCATAACGCTCTACTCACTGCTTTCTACGGACCTCTGTGGACGGTGCAATTACCGTTTGAAAATGATTGACAGTTTATCCAAATCCTTGCAGGAACCGAGCACAAACAGTAGAGTACCAACAAAGCAAGCATCTTCTATTGACTATAGCAACGAAACGGACATGTCGGGAGATGTGCGCGCTAAGGATAACAAGTCCTCGCTGAGCCATCGCGCTCAGCAAAAATTCAAGTACGCAACTGCATTTTCGACAATGGTTTTGCAATGTTGACAGTAATTGACACACTTTTTATGCTGTTTTTACAGTGCCGGCAAGTATGAAGAAGCTGTGGATGCACTGGAGAAGCTCGTGGAGGAGATCGATCCCCGTCAAGATTTCAAGGTGCGCCACAATGTGGCACTAGCTCGATTTGTCGCGGGGTTGGACACGCCCGACAAATTGCAACAGGCACTTAGGCAGAACCTACGCACGCAACTTCAGGAGCACGACAAGAACAGCAAACCTTCAGCTGCTACAGGGGAGGGGGAGATTGAGGAAACTGTGGAGGATAGTAACTCGTTCTCCATTGAAAGGGAGATGGCTTATCTACGCTACAATTATGCGGCAGCGCTGTTTTTATCCAAGCAGTACGCACAGGCTAGCTCGGTTCTGGAAGCTGTGATGCGCAATGTGGACCCCATTGATGAAAATGTGGCGATGCACGCAAGTTTCCTGTACTTGGACGTTATTCTGCACAGCAGTAGAGGTTGTGTGAGCACGGAGCGGGAGCGTGCTACGACTATTAAGAAGGCGCAGAGCATTTTGGCGTTTTTGGAGAAACCGCATCGGTTTAATACCGTACAGGAACCACCCGATCATTTAGTGCAACGTGATGTCAATGGAAATGTTGTGGAGACGGAAGCACAGAAGAAGAACCGATGGGATGTCACGGAGTTTCGATTCCGGTTGCACTTGTATCGTGCCAAGTTCATGTTGCTGCAGAGTAATCTCAAGACAGCAAAGAAGGAAGTCAAGTCGGCGCTGGAGATCTTCCAAAAAGAGATCAAAACGCACGAGCGGGGGGAAGCTGCTGCAACGTCGTCGTCTTCACTTGCTATGGAGTCTGAGAAGACGAGTACAGCAATTGGACACCCGTGCTTAGTAGTGCAAAACTCCACAGCGCTGTTTTTGAAGGCCAACCTGGAATATTTAAAGAAGAACTACAAGAAATGTATCAAGCTTCTTGCATCGTGTACACAGGAGGCCGTGAGCGAGGTACGCTTCCTATCAGTTGGAGGCGCGACTGGAAGCTAGAGCTGACAAACTGTGCTTTGTTGTTGATTACAGAGTGTTTTGTTGAATAATATGGGCTGCATCCACTATCAGATGGGTCAGCGAAAAGCGGCACAGTCATACTTTGCCAGAGCACTTCAAGCTACAACGAAGGCCACAAAGATGGACGCGGTCGTCATTGCGAGTTCCTCTCACCATGAAATCATGTACAATAATGGGCTACACTTGTTGCTTCAAGGTGAGTACACGCTAGCGTTCCGGTGCTTCCACGAGTCGTCGAGGCTTTTTTTCAATCGTCCCAAGCTGTGGCTACGCCTCGGTGAGTGTTGTACTGCGGCATTCGCCAAGGAGCAGAAGCTGGCGGTTGTAGCTGGAAACAAAAGCGGTTTGATTCAGAGCATTGTCGGCTCTGGTTCCCATCGTCGCGTGCTGCTTCCTACCAGCTTGCCGTCTGCGGCATCACAGGATATCAAGCTGCCGGAGAAGAACAGTAACGGCAACGGAGCTCGTAGGACGTCTACAGATGCTAATGACGCGGATGGTTCACCAACGATGAGTCTTCCGTTTGGCGCAAAGTGCTTCAAGAATGTAGTTTTGCTTTGCAACCAGCTTTTGGATTCTGGAAACGTGAATGGCAACACTGACGCTACACCAGCATCAGCTGCTGTTGGTGAGGCAGCAGATAGTGAAGCTCTTGATGCAGAGGCACTCGATGTATTACGTCAGAAGGCGCTGGTCAACCTTTCTTACGTGTACCTGTCGATGTATGAGCCCCAGTTGGCAATTACAAGTGCGAAGGAGTTGCTGGCGTTACCATCCTGCTCGAAGGCAAACAGCTTTTTGGCGCGGTCATACACTGCGGAGGCACTTTGCATGCTCTCAAGGGCAGCGGAAGCGACGGAGGCGTTGCAGTCAGAGCGGGACTTGATTGCTATGGCGGAAGAGTACGCACGGGAAGCCAACATTCAGGTACGAAATCATTGAAGTCGAAGATGTTTCATGGTGTGCTGCTGTAGATCTAACGCTATGCTTTGGATGATGTAGTTGTCGCGCGCTCGAGCTGGAGTCCACGTGAATAATGCCACTACGCTTCTTTTGCAGGGACGCAACTCGGAAGCAGAGGAAAGCGTGACGCGTGCAGTAAGGGAAAACCCGAACTGTCGCGAGTCGCTTGAGCTGTTAGTCTATGTCCTCCTGAAGAAGGGCGACACGAAGAAGGCACTTCGTGTGCTGAAGGAGGCACAGGTGGTGCAGTGAGCTGCTTAGCCCTGGTAGTAACAATCTAGTTGTACCGGTTGTAGCATTCGACAGGCATATTAACATGATGTACACGGGTGACCAAGTTAATCTGCACAAAGAATAGCAAAACAAATGAATCGGATATGCAGTGCTTCTCTTACCAGCAGTCCTTGCTGCTTCACACGAGATCAACAACATGCCACGTGTTCAACAATGTGCCACGCGTTCAACAAATACAAGCGTTGAAGTGCCAAGAAACTGCAGTTCACAGCAGACATGGTCTTTTTGTGTCATTTCTGTTTGCCAAGCCCTCTGCTTGCTGCTCTAGCCTATCGAGCCCAAAGGAGGTTGCATCTCCACCTCGACTGTGATCCCTTCTCGCAACCTGCCTTCTCTGCTCTCTGTGTCTGTCTTCCTACCTAGTGCGTCTTACCAGGCCCAAGAAACAACCAGCCCTCGAAGCAGGTGGTTGACGTGACGAGCTCTTCCTTCTGTGTGTCCTTCGCTGCTCTCACCAACCTCCATACCACCCGAAAGCTCATAGCTTCTTGATTCTGGCGATTTTCCTCACCGAGCTTGACAACCCGGCTGCACATAATATACCGCATTACTCCGCCCGGTTGTGCGACGTAGCATCCACCTTGCCACCACGTCGGCTACCGGTCTTCTCGCGCTGCGGACCATTACGTCGCTCGCCCTTGCTAGAGGGAGTAGCTTCGTCGCCATTACGCTCCTTGCGTTCACCGCGGCCAGTCTTGGGACCGTGGCCACGTCCACGACCACGCGGGTCGTTGCTGCGGAACCCACCACGCTGGCCTTCCTTGCGCTCAGCACGTTCATCCACCTGCAGCACCTTGTCGAACACCTTGAACTCCTTCGTTTCAGCCAAAGCAGCGCGCATGCTCTCCTGCTCATAGTAGTCGACAAAGGCGAATCCACGCTGGGTTACATTCACACTGGCAATCGAGCCGTATCCCTTAAACAGCTCACGCAGGTCGTTCTCACGAGTCTGCGTCGGCACATCACGAATGAACAAGCTGTAAAGACGCTTGTGCTCCTTGTCCTTGCCATTGCCCGTCTTGTTCTTGGGAGACTTCTCCGGGGCCGGGGTGTTCGTAGTCGGAGTAACCGCAACAGGAGCAGGGGCTGGAGCAGCAGCAGCCTTCGGAGTAGCAGGCTTAGCAGGAGCCAAAGCAGGAGCCGAGGGCGTAATCGCTGCCACAGCCTGCGAGGCCGAAAACAGTGCAGCCCATGTCTTGGGCTTCTCCGGTTCAGCAGGAGTCGACACTACCGGGTCCGCCGGAGCAGCAGCTGCTGCAACAGGTGCGGGCGATGCTGGTACTGGAGTCGGAGACTTCTCCAGCTTCTCCTGTTTCTTCGGCGACTTAACTGGAGACTTCACCGGCGATTTAACTGGTGATTTAATCGGCGACTTGATCGGGGACGGGGTCTTGACCTTTTCAACTGGAGCTTCCACCTCCTTCTTTACCTCCTTCACAGGTGATGACGCTACAGTAACTGTCGTCTTCACTGGTGATTCCGGCGTCTCCACCTTCTTCACAGTCTTCACAGGCGACTTGGGTGTCTCCTTGACAGGAGACAGGGTCTCACTGACCTTCTCGCCGTTCTCCGGCTTGAAATTCTCCGTCCCTGTGCCTGGCAACTCGAGGAAACGGAGACAGTCATTCAGCACAAAGTATCCCTTGGGCTGCACAGCCAGAAAGAACGTCTGCACAAACGGTTTAGGCAAGGGACTGCCACGCAACGTCATGACGCCCGTCACCAGCACGAGCACGCCGCCTCCCAGTGAGTTCTGACAGTCGATCGAGCCAGCGTCCAACTCGACGCGTGCACCCGCGTAGCCGCGCTTGAGGATCTGGTCGTTAATCGCGCGTTGGCCGGCAATTGGCTCCTCCATATGCGAGCCGAGGCCGTGGCACCAGCGACTCTCGGCCTTGTAGAAGCGATGCAGACTCTGCGGCTCCTTGGCCAAGAAGTGGTAGTACTGACGCATGAACGTGTTGCCCACAGTGCTGGGCGAAGGCTCGTCCTCGTGCGTGGAAGGCGTCTCGGGCATGGCTTTGCTCACTATGGGGGAGATTTCAGATTGGATCTCGTGGCGGCAAAAATCTAACGGTAGCAACAAGGTATACAAACAGCAAGTGATTCGGAATGGAATGATTGCAGTGTTTTTGTGTAACATGGTGTGGAATGCTCTTGTATTGTCGTGCTCTATAATGCAAAGGTTTGTAGCCATAAAGGCAACTTCAACTAACGTGGATACTTACTTGAGTGCGAAGACCAATGGGATGATGATCGCTGCGAGGATCAGCGTGACGATGCAGAGATACCAGAGGTACTTTTGACGGGCTTCGCGTTGTAATTGACGCGCGTGTTGGAGCTCGTCCACGCCTTTGCCGATTTCGACACGTATCGCTTCGACTTTGGTGGCGATCTGGTCGACGGCTTGGCCTTGTTCGTGCACTAGTGTCCCCACTTGATGGAATAGTGCGTTGACTGCTGCTGCTTCTCGAGCAATCTCTCCAGCTTCTAGCACCTCTTCCTTTGCAGTTTGAATTTCTTGTGCTGAGATCGCGACGGACCCATTACCAGCGAGGAAGTCAGCGTCGCACAATGCTTCGCGACGAGCGGCAGCTTGACGTTGAGCACTTTGAAGCTCTTGCATGACACGGACAAACGTGCGCTGTACGTCACGGAAACTGCTGCTTTCAGACTTTGCGCGTTTGTGTTCTCGTAAAAAATTGGCGAGGGATTGATAAGTTGCGGTGGCCTCATCGAGTTGTGGCACGACAGATGAGATGTAATCTTGCTCGGTTTTGAGTGTCGGACTTGACGCACCTTCGCTAATGCTGGTGGTGAGTGTGCGCAGTGTCTCGAGCAATTCGCTGGCATCCTCAAGTGTCGAGATGGCCGGCACGTTGGTCGTCATGCCTCGTGAAGACTAAAGGTGAAACGGAGAGATTGTGTCCTTGCGCAATGTCTCCAGACATCAAGACAGCGAGCTCTTACAATCCACGAATAGCAAACTACCAGTTCACTTCCAAATGCGCTCCATGTGCGTCTACTAGACACCAAAGATAGTTATGCCAGCTATTTTTCAGCGGAACTACGAGCTGGAAGCGTGAATAGAGTAGTTTCTCGGCTACTTTTGGAAGCTCTCCAGACTGACATGCTCAGCCCCAGTTGATCTCTTCGGCTCATTTCTCGCGACAGACATTCAGCGTAAGAGCTATTGATCGACCTTCAAGTTAGTATCAAGCATTACCAGGAAACGATGCCTGGACCGACAGTTATGAGCCCAAGTAGCATTGGTCAAGGTGCTGTCGAAGGTGCAGATGCGATTCCAAAACAAAAGAAAGGCATCCTCGGCAGGATCAAGAGCAAGTTGTCTAAGAACTTTGGTCGCCGGAAGTTGGAGACAATGGCTTCTTCACCTACACCGCAAGATCTGACCAAATGTGAACTAGAAGCACCGGAAGTTGTGCCAGATCAACAACAGGACGAAAACAATGGAGAAGATGATGAAGACGATGATAAGAAGTTTTCGAGTCATGAGCAGGATCAATACGAGACTGAAGTCGAAGGTTTTTCAAGTGACTGTCAATCGGACGCCGTGTTCCAATTCAGTGCATCATTACCAAAACTCGGGGCCATTGTTAATGACATCGACAAAGAGCACGTTAGCGTTAGCACTATCAAAGAAAGTCTCGTGGAGTATGAACAAAAGTTCTTCGAAACTCCAGAACTAGTTGAAGAGAACAACGACGTCGATGAAGATGAACATGATGAAGGAGAGGTCATCGCTACTCACAACGAAATCAATGACAATGATAAAACTGAGCTGCTTCAAGAAGAAGAACAACAGACACCAGAATACGAGTCTTTAGAAGACGAAGAAGATTCAGTGGAAGTGTTTGATAAGGGTGAAGGAAACCAGGAACAGAATGATTCGCCTTGCAAGCCTGAAGATGACCATGAAGGCGACGAAGAATGCCATGAAAATGACGCAGAGGAAGGTCGGCATATTGATTTCTCACCACCGCTAGATCTTGTTATCGTTGGAGTTGCGCCAATGTCACTACGCAACCATATTCCATGTGACGGTATGTGCGAGGAAGAAGAACCGTTGGAAATTGAACCTGATGAAGTATCGATACCTCGCGTGATTGAGCCGCTTTCGTCTCCATTGAAACGAGTGCGTCCTGGTCCTGCAGTTGAAACGGTGTCTCCGCGAAAAACTATCTCGCAAAGTAACAACTTTCCTCACCCTCCTCTTCAAGATGTTCGAGAAGAAGATGCCAGTATTTCCACGGGCGACCGTGATCAATCTCTAGCGATGCCTCAGCGTTTTGAAGGTCGACACCGAGTGCTTATTGCACCGGAAGCATCGATCCTGTCTTCAGCATCTCCACAATGTGATTCGCCTGCGCCTACTAGAAACACGATTGAAAACGAGAGTCATCAAGCAGATAAACAAGCGGATGAGGCAAGTTGTGAGATATTCGACACGGGTGCTTTGATCACGTGTGTATTTGGTGAACGGATTGTGAACTTGCTGGCAGCCGATCCATGGGGTGACCGACAAGATGGTTTCGACGCTATTAAACGAGCAGTAAAGAAGGCTAACGTATCCACGGTCGATGTCGTCACACGACAACGTATGCTGTGTGCTACACTTGCAGCGGTGCAATGTGGTGTTGAGGATCGTGTCGCCCCTGTCATGTTTTGCGCACTTGAGTGTTTTCGTGCAGTTCTCAAAGAATTTGCACGTGTAATCCCTGATGAGCACACGTTCGCCGACACGGAGTTGAAAAGTGCAGCGCATCTCAACATGCAATTGTCATCTCTAGTTGGCGCTATCGTCCGAAAGCTGGGTGACTCGAACAAACGAACTCAGCGTGAAGCTTCACAAGCGTTGGTTCGTATTGCTCGACTTCGATTCTTGCGAGCACTTCCTCACTTGCTGCTGCACTTGAGTGGACGTGAGATTCCACCACGCCGACAGCTCGAAACTTTGCGTCGTTTGATGCAAGAATTTGGTCTTACCACTTCACCAGAACCCTCACCGCAGCAACAGTTGACAGTGGAGACTGTGCTTCAATTCGTTGCTCCAAGTCTCAAAATTGCAGAGGAGAAAACCCGCAAAGCTGCGATCGAGATTCTTGCAGACCTTCAGACACGAATGGGCAACTCGACTGCTTGGCATTCTCAGCTTGCTCGAGCTGGGGCAGTAAAACCTGAAATGCTTCGCGTAATTACTCGCCGTGTCGAAGAATTATTGGCGAAGCGTGAGCAACAACAAACAGCAACTGCGGCAGCAGAACCAGAAGCTGGAAGTGCTGCTACAAACCAAAAAGAACAAGTCGATGATGAAGCTGCGTTCCCTCCAGCTGAACTTGTTGATGTCCCTCAAGAAGACTCTCGGTCAAGTATCGCACTGCTCGAGGCGTCCTTGCAGAATGCTCAAAATTTAGTGGGCCCTGTTTGTTGGCGAAAGCTTTCGAGCAAAATGTGGAGTGACAGGAAGGATGCATTACAAGACGTTGAGAAAGCCATGATCGAAGCCAAGTCGGACTTGCGCGACGTTCGACCGGCATTTGGTGGTGCTGCGCAAGGCACATTTGTAGCGTATAGTGCATTACTGCACCGTGCTTTAGGAGACAGTATTGCACCGGTGGTGAACACCGCCTTGGATGCTTTTGCAACGCTCATCAAGATTTATGGTCCTCGTATCGAATGGCGTGAGACGAATGTGCGCGATGTCACGTTGCTGACATTGCTTCGGTTGTTATCTGCAATGCAGAAACCCAACACACGAACGACTCGAGCTGCATGTCGTGGTGTTCTCAAGTTGGCACGACTGCCGAATGCTCGTTATCCGCTTCGATACGTGCTGTCTTGTGTGTTTGGCGGTGAAGGAAGCAGTGCCTGCGACCCACAAGTGCAAATGCATTTGCTTCGTCTGTTGGTACCGGAGTTTGGCTTTCAGGCAGACGGATTGGGGGCCTCTCGAGTTCTGGATGTAGTTAGCAAGGGTTTGACACACAATAGTGCTCGTGTTCGTCGTGCTGCAGCTGACGTTGCACTGAGTGCTCAGCGACTTCTTGGACGCGATTTCGTGCTTGCTCGATTGCAAGATGTTAAACCAGTGACTCTCAAGGAATTGGAAAAGAGTTTCGTGGATGGTGTAGGAGGATCAGAGCGCCCACAAACCGTTCATATTACAGCTGCAGAAGCTTCAGCGCCTGCAGTAAATGAAGGTTCAGAGCTACCACCCGTGTCATTCGGTAAACCCGGTGAATTCTCGTCCAGACGACTACTTCACAGTGCACCAGTGGGTATTGGACGTCTGCAATGCACTCCATTGCTTGAAGACGTTGCTGGGAGTCCTGGCCCTCTAAGTCGTGCTTCAGTTCTTAGCAATGAAGAGGAGAACCTGATGGACTCAATCCTTGGTGGAGATGCCTTCTAAGACAATGGAAACAGACGAAGTATTGATCAAAATGCATAAATAAATTAATTCTACTCGATACACTCAGTATGGTCTGGAAGAACATCGCCACAGACGTGGTGCTTGATGAAGGTAAGTAAGATTTAGAGTGTATAAGAAATATCGTTCTTACGGCGGAGCACTAGGTGAAACCAGAGCTACAGGGCACCAAAACAGAAACAAAATATAACCATTCTACATTTTATCAGCAACAACTACATCCACTATCAACCGCGGACCTCATTGACTCCAGTTTTTCATCAGAGTCACATCGCGTCACCTGCGTTATGATCCCTCAGCCCTAGAGACGTCAACTTCAGCTCCAACTCCCTCTTTGCCAGATCAAGTGACACTATCTGTAGCTATCGACGCCTGCAGCTGGCGATTCGTCCACTCCTCCGCAGGGCTCGGAGGCAGTAGACACTGGTACCGAAAATATCGCGTTCCCAGACTCGGGCGTGTTTTCTGCTGCTGGCGACTCGGGCACCGATGACACGGGGGGGGGTTACCTAGCTCGGATGAAGTAGTCGCCTTTTCCTCCCCCGTCATCACCCCTCTTCAAAACGACATGCGAGGAGCTTTGGTGTTCTATGGTCTCCGTTTGATCGAGGTCGTAGAGCGAGGCCTCGCTGGGGTGACTTTGTCATCAGTCTCACTCACGGCGGTCCGACACCACGCTCGACCATTTAGCTCTCTGTGCTTGTTGCCAACGGGTGCTCGGTTTCCGTCCTCTCCGATAGCTTCCTGCAGTGCTCGTTCCTTGCCTCCTCTAGCTCGATCTCCACATTCTCGCCCTGAGAGTGGTGTTGGCTCTCCTGTCGTCTCAGCGACCCCCTCCCAAGGTCGCCCTCGAAGTTTTCGGCCAGCATTTCGAGGGCCTCGCTAGGTTGCTACGCAAACACCATCCTTCCCCTCGGCTGTGAAACTTGGTATACTGTCGTCTAGCGGAATGAAGTCGGTTAAAAGTGATTCGAGTAGGCAGCTTTATCAGTCCGAAGAAGCCCAAGAACTGCCAAATCTAAGCCTACGTGGGCTGTACTGCGTGCTCGCGCTTCATCCAGCGAGGGGGTCTGTCATGACGAACCCCCAATCGTCCTACCGGAAAACCGAACATCCTCCAAATGTTTCTAATTGGTTCACGGCTTTTGACTGAACCAATGTTCGGGTTCGACTTGATCAGGTTCGCCTTGATCAGGCCGTGCTTCGGTAAGTGTGTACTAGTACGGTTGAATATCCTGCACTACTACTTGTTTGTATTGAGCTCAACAGCCAATACGAGCCTAGATCAGCAGTTTAATCCGATCGAAACGCATAATTACCTCTATTTTATCTAACAGGACGAGAACATCAAACCAAGACATCTGCCGTTCCCACGTATTGGGTCAAAAATATATATCTTCAGCCAAAAGACTAGTGAATTGCATATCACTTACATATTTGCCGTTAATCCGACCGCTAGCATGGGATTAGATGAGTTGGTGCCCGAAAAGGATAATTATCAAGACCGACCGCAAATACATCAAAATTTTCACTACCGACCGCAAAACTAGCATCTGGTAATATTCAGTGTGTATGCATTGAAGTTGGCATAATATGCCGACTTCTATATAGAAGTTATGCAAGATGCAAGACGCAAGGACGTTGGAAAACAGAATCCTTCGTGTGCTATTAATAGTTCCTCATAAGTAGGATGAAGTGTTCACTCTCCATCTATCATGGAGCCTGGTAAGGTCAACCTTGTGGCAAAGTACGGTCGGCAAACTATCAGCCTACATGACGTTTTTGCGTCGGCACCTCTCAGCACTGAATTCCTTAGAGCATATGCATTGAATGAGAACAAGTCAATTTACCAAAACGTTTGTTCTGGACACCGAAACGTTTGGGCCTGCAAGTCTGAACTGTGTCAGTGGCAGGTCAGCTTATCCAAGAAGGGAAATCTACACGTTCTAACACAAAGAACTCGTTCTGTCCCCCTAATGCTTGGTTTGTTAGTGACATGGACCTCACGCACTCTCCCAGTTGTGACTCCGTTGGAGAATGTACCTTGAAGCAGCTCATGGAAATGCCAGGCTTCAAAGGTACCATGATTCAAGGCTTAAGCAGTGCTAGAATTTGCGTAACAGAGGCCGTCAAGCGGGTATATCATTTGAATGTGGATCACCGCCCCGCCATGGTATACCGAGCAATCGCACGAGCAAAAGAAATGATGAAAACTTCTGAAGACAAGTACGACAAGCTCCCGGCCTTTTCGAATGCATTCGCCCACGAGAATCCTGGATCTAGAGTGTGTTGTCAACTCGACAGCAAGGGGCGATTTTTTCGTGTGTTTTTGTCAATTGGGTGTCTGGTTGCTACTCAAGACAATTGGGTGCCGATTCTCGAGTGCGATGGCACGCACATGAAAAGTAAGTATTACAATGGCATATGTGTATTACTGGTCGGCAAGACCGGGAATTGGGAAAATATCCCGTGCGCAATTGCGTTTATACATAAAGAGACTGCAGACAACTTCGAGTGGGTATTTGCAAATTGTTTGGCTGCTGGTATTAAACTTCAAGATCGGTCACTATTTTGTGATCGAGGAAAACAGCGTGAGGCTCAAAAACGTCTGAAAGGTCGAGGGTTCACTATCAATCTGAAGTTCTGTGCGCTGCACATCTTTTTCAATGTTTGTGGGCATTTCCGAGCTGTTGCGCCAGCCATAGACAGTATAAGATCGCTCGTTTTTCGTTTGCAAGCTAGTTCGAGTTTGGCTGAATATGATGAGGTTTTGGAGGAAATCAGTGAGCGATTTCCGATGACACGTATTGTACATGTTGGTGGCGCCACACAGGAACAGTCCGTAGCAGATTATCTCCGGAAGATACATCCGACCAGTTGGACCAGGTTTGGAAACGGTCTGTTGACAGTAGAAGAAGCGGAAGCTTTCACGCAGCGATGGACCACTGCGGACGCTTATGGCGATGGCCGAGCACTATTTGACGGCAGGACTACGAGTGCAGTTGAGGGGCAAAACAATGCCCTGCTGTTGGCTGGCATTAGAGATAGCCAAGTACTTGGGGCCCTCGTTCTTTACTGCAGTGTAGCGGTTGACTCACTGGCCGAGAAAAAGAAAAATGCTGTTAACTGGACGAAGGATAGGCACACGGTGACGCCACGAGCCAAGCTCAAGTTTGATAAGCAGGTTTGGGGTGCAACAGCATGTTCCGTCATGAAGATCACAGAGTCCACTTTCTATGTGAAAGACGTACATCAAACCCTCGAGGCTGCAGAACCAGAACATATCTCTCGCGACGCAAATACGTTTCCGGGCAAGGATTCAAAATCCAACATAACGTTCACAGTAGACTTGAAAGAAGGATCTTGCAATCGCTGTGATGATCGGCATCATCTACAGTTACCATGTCGGCACATCGTAGCGGCGCTATACAGCCAAAGTGGTTCACGTAAAACTACGTCGGGGGCCTATCGCTTTTTACATTCATCGTACACTACAGCAGCGTACGTACAGGCCGTTCAGCTCCCTTCAATTAATTTATCAATTCTTCGAGCGCTAATGCCCGACCCGAGAATTCAGCCGCCTCCTCTTTACAACCAAGCCGGGCGTTCATCACATCGGGTACAGCGAGATGTAGCCATGCGTGAGAAGAGAATTCCAAGTCGTGGCGAAAGTAAAAATTCCACAAGACCGAAAAGAAAGGCAAAACCAGCAACCGTTCTAGCTGATAGAGTCGCTACTGCGGCGAAAATGCAAGATCACTTCAGCATTGAAATTCGAGCAGCTCAGAGAAAGAAGAGATCCAGATACACTTGTAGTCATTGCGGCAAGGCGGAGGGACACAATTCTGCAAAATGCCCCAATCGTTCGGCAGGCATTGTTGACACAGATGTACAACCTGGAATTTATCTCGTCAGTAATTGTCCGCTGCAGTTGCTTGATTTCCGGAACAATGCGATCGTCTACCAATCAGATAACCCGAGCATCACTAGCGAATATTGCTTCTGATTATTCAGGCAAGAGTGGATAATCCCTACAAAAGCGTATGCATCACGAAGTCTAATTAGAGAAGGCTAATCAGATTATACTATATCATCGATACCTTGTATTTAGACAAAAATGCTGGGACTCAACAAAGCCCCTCAGCAAATCTCTCTCCGGGTTAAGAGGCACTGGGTTTTGTTACCACACCACTCACCCCTCACATGCGGATCAAACGAGGTGCTTCGGGCCAGAGTTCAGTCCCGAAATTAATTGGTCCACCAAGACCGTCGTCATCTACTGCGCAAAAGATAATCCTAAGCTGTAGTTAGCAACCTCACAACCTCAATACCAGTAGCAAAATCTGCTAGGCATTACGTACCATCAGGATCCTGCGATGTAGTCGATTCGGCCGAACACACGAATTGTAGCTTGTTTCGATCCAAACTGAAGTCGGTGAGAGAAGATTTTCAGCACCAAAGCGTTAGTTCTTACAATCGTAGCATTCACAGTAAAGCTCTGGTTACCATACCTCTCGCGTGACTAGCGTCACATCGCCTTGCAGCCGACCCTGGCAGCATCCTTGAGCTTCAGTCAGGTAGGCACAATCCCTGTATATAGTGCAGTCCACCACATGCTGTAGTCTACTCTCTCCAAAGAACAAACACGATTGCCTCCATTGCTAAGAAATGGAGACCTTGGCCTCTATTTCTTAGATCTTTCCATGTCCTGTCCCAAGCAGATGCTAGTTTTGCGGTCGGTAGTGAAAAATTTGATGTATTTGCGGTCGGTCATGATAATTATCCGCCCGAAAACGCCAAGCGGGCAAGGCAACAGCTGTGGGGTCTTTCATGAAGTTTCTGAAATCTGAAGGTTCTGAGTGTGTGACAGAAGAGTACCGCAATACCTTAGTTATGCCATACATCTGATCTGCGGTGTATGGACCAGATATAACGTGTACCGGCTAAAGGCATCTGCATTGCTATCGACGCAACAATGAAATCAAACATATTTTATTGATCGGACTGAGCCATTTCACGGAAAAGATCATCAAAGTCATCTTCTAGGCTAAACTGCTGTACGCTTGTGTCAATCAAGTTAGAGTGAAGCATTGCTTGAAAAAATTCGTCATCCGCTTGGAGCGCTTGCACCTGCTCTTGAGTGTACGGGACATCTTCGTCCCGCTGTACCAACCCACAGCGGCAAACCCAGCGCGAACTGTCGACTTCGCCACTTCACCCCAGGCCCCAGCAACCCACTCGCACAACAGGGTACGGTCAGGAGGTTTTAGCTTGTACGCCATGCAGGGGTTGCGAGATGCCAGTTGATCTTTTAAATGCAGTTTCCATGAATTGCGCAGCCTTGTTTTCATAGGTCCATTCCACGTGGCGTCAGCCAGTTGAGCTACGGAAGTAGCACTAGGAGGCACTTTCATCAAAGTTACATTGATCTCCTTAGCATACTCGACGACTTCATCCGTCCAATGTCCGGAGAAGTCGTCGAGTAAAAGAAGCACAGGCTTTTCAGGGTCATGGCGGTTGCAAAACTGGAACTTAAGCCACTTCATTGTAAGTTTTGAGTCCCACCAGCCTAAATATCGAATTAGATACGCATAGTTAGTAAGAAAGTTGCTCGTAAAACTTATAAGCTTTTTACCTTTCCCATTGCCATAAACTTTCAAACTTGTCTTGTCCTGGGCTTTAGAAATTGCTTTCCAAATATAGATTCCAAAACCATGAAGGAATTGAAGATTCTCCAATCGTTTTTCAGGTTTCTGAGATGGGGGGGACTTTGAAAATCACGAACGGTGCGCACTTGTTTCCGTCAGAGTCCCCCATAAGCATGACCGTAGCTCTCTCCTTCTCCTTACCTTCACGTTTAACCCAAGCAGTTTTTATTCCCTTCTTAGCTATCGTTCTTCTGAATATATATTCAAAATTTACAGCTAGCACGTCACAAAAGTTTCGTTAGCAAGTTAAGATTTTAATCAATACTTCACGTATTACCTGTTTGGTCGGCGTTGAAAATCTTGGTGACGCCGAGGCTACAGGCTTTATCGCACACTTCCTTGGCAAAGTCGCGAGCAATTTGATCTAGTTCGGTTGGGCGGATTTGCCCCTGCCGAGTTTTGGCACGAAGGGCTAGTTGATGCCGAGCCTTGAAAAGCTTCTGCCAGTACCATGAAACTCGGAATGAGTTAATGCCCGCAGCCTCAGCATCATGGGGGTGAGGGGCATGCCTTCGTCGCGCAGGTTCCCAATCCACTGAACCAGCCTGAGCTCCACCAACACAGGTAGCACAGTAGCTACACCGCTTGAGCGAGCCTTCTTCTTTTTGCCACCCTTGGTGCAGAACATGCAGCGACAATCTTGTCCAGCGATTGTAGCCACGAGTAGATTAGGACACGACGACTATTGAACTGTTTATCAGGTATATATGAATAGAACTTGGCTATTCATCGATGTTGTTGTGTTGTTCAAAATGCTTGAGAACCTCCAGCTTGTGAGCTGCAGTATAAGCTGAGATGGAGTGCTTTTTCACAACCCGGCCTAGCCCTCCTGGTAGGTGAGGTCTCCCTTTCGGGCGCTTGGGCGCCATCGGCTACTTTCAAAGTGGGGGCAGTTCCGCGCCTGGTTGCGCAGCAGGAAGAACTGACTAGTCAACAGATGCTGTATGGCATTACTAAGGATCCACGGGTAAAGTGCCACCGAAGCTTAACCAAGGCTTGTGATTGGTCAGTTGGAGCTGTATGGAATAACAAAGTGTACGGCATAATTAAGGTTTTGTGGTATGTGTATATTTAGTGAGATGGGAGTGGAAAGTGTTTTGTGTCCGTAATGGACAAGTTTGGTATGTATCTTGCGTTTAAGGAGGGGAAAGGAAAGCCATTGGCCCGAAACACTCGATGCAGTACTACAGACAGGCAAAACTTTGGCTTCTCGACCAATTTCCTCAGCACTGTACTGAGTTGGAAGATTGTCTGCTCAAAATGGGGAAGACGCTAGATAATTTTTGGATGAAGCGTGACGGTGGTGACTTCATAAGCAAGGCACCACCATTTACAAAGACTGCCTTATAGAAATGCTTGTGTATATGTATGTTAATACGAGCTGCTCGAATGACTACCTAGATGCTGCGCGGCTTTGCCTGCTGTGATACCCATTCGGTAGAACCTCGGACCTCGCTCTGCTCCGCAAGCCTAACATCTCCATAGACGCCAGCAAAGCGCTATTTGTCCGCTTCATTCGGGTGAAGACATCCGAAGAGCAAGGGCTGTCACTTGGAACCGAGTTTGAGACCTGCCCAATGTTTACAATGTGTTGATGCAGACCGCCCTATCAACGGACGTCACACTCCTGGAGATTCTCGACCACACCGTTGGCACAGCTGGACTTGACGCTCAGCCGACTGCTGGTGTGGAGAAGACACCCACTGTCTATTACCACGTGAACCACGCTTGAATATTAGACGGAACGACACAACACAACAAGAGCAAGAAACGTCAGTGTGGTGAAGTGGGTTTCGAAGATCTGCAGACACTGACCTCGTATTTGCTTCACCAGTGGAAAAACGAACTGTCCGAAGTCGGATCATTAACCAGGATATGTGAATCCAGGATTTGGGATCACGGATCTGGCTAGTATCCAGGTGATCTAGGATCTGGATGATCTAGGATCTGAGTGATCTTGGATCCAGGTGATCTGTGGCATTTGGGTATGGACAATCTAAGATCTAAGTGATCCGTGATCTAAAGGAGCCGCGATCAGTGTGACCAGCGATCTAGATCCGGGGATTCGGACCCAAGGTGGAAGTACTACGATCTAGGCTGATCGACCCTAATAAATGGATGATCTGGGGTCGAACAGGTT
>PCFV01000338.1:0-32735 GCA_002812785.1 Phytophthora litchii | reverse complement strand
CCATCAACATACTCGAGCTCCTCAAGATAAAAAAAAATCGATAATACGCGCAGAAACCAAGTAAATTGAGAACTGCCACGTTCGTTACCACTTCAACTTAGAGTATTATCCACCAATCGCTGATTTCTTTCTTAATGTCAGCGAATCAAGTTTTAATATTACACTTCCCAGATGTATGATTGGCTGATACTCTGTGAAAATCCTCGAGGGGGATCAAGATCCAAACGTAAAAAGAGGGGAACAAGACAAAATGGACTCGGTCTTCGGCATCGTAGGCAAAGACTTCGTGCTACTGGCAGCAGACAGCAAGGTTGCGCGCAGTATCTTGGTGTACAAGGATGATGAAGACAAGGTGCGTTCTCTCTTGCAATTCTCGCTCTCACATTCGCTCTCTCTCCCTTGAAAAACAATAAAACGATCTAATACCATCGTACATTCTCACGTTCTAATAATTATTAGTCTATCAGCCTCGATGACCACAAGGTGATGGTGACGTCCGGTCCGCAGAGCGATCGCCTGGCTTTCGGCGAGTACATCCAGAAGAACATGAAGCTGTACGAGCTACGCAATGGCGTGACACTCAACGGTCCAGCCACGGCCAACTACGTGCGTGGTGAGCTGGCGCGCTTCCTGCGCCGAGCTCCGTACCAGGTGAACCTGCTGATCGGCGCCGTGGACGCGACCCCTGAGCAGAAGGTAGAGCCCAGTCTGCACTGGATCGACTACCTCGGCTCCATGGTTAAGGTAAACTTCGGTGCGCACGGCTACGGCGCGCACTTCTGTTTATCCATCTTTGATCGTGAGTGGAAACCCGACATGACACTGGACGAGGCTAAGGAAGTGCTCAAGAAGTGCCGTGCAGAGCTCGACATGCGCTTCCTCGTGCGCAATGGCCAGTGGGGCTATACGGTAAGAGACATTGGATTTGTGGGTAGATGCGTTGCTGACTTTATTTGTTGTTGTTACCAGTTGATTGACGCGAACGGCACCTCGCAGATTAAAGTCGAGTAGGAACGATTGACATCAAGCAGAAGAAAGAGAGTGCCGTAATTGAACATCTTACGGTTTGCTTTCTGTTACTGGTTATCGTGTTGGTGGTTTTGAGTTGATACTGATAGGTGGTGAAATATTGCACTCAGCACTGCTTCTTTATTGATTATCTTTAGCGGTGATACGTGAGGCAAAAACTTTCTCTTATTAGCATTGTATGGTGCTTTGAGATGTGTTCGCAGAGGATCATGTCGATCGAGACTTGCGTTCTTGCGCTTTCCTGCGATTATCGCGATATCGACGCAGCTCCTCCCTGTTAAGTAGCGAGCCAAAACACAAAAATGAGAACCAGAACAGGAAGAATGCAATGATATGCAAGTTTACCGTTTTTGCTGTCGCGCGCGATCGATGTTCGGCTCGGGGAATTGGTTTGGCGATTCCTCGCTGTCTTTGTCGTCTTGTTCACTAAGTTCTTTTTGAGTGAGCAAGTCCTCAGTTGCATTTGCAGACGGCGGGTAATATTCGGTCGTAACCTTGATCCACTGTCGGGCTTTCTCCTCGTGTTGGTCTTTTCCGAAGCGGTCTTGTCGCCAGCCTGCACTCTTCGGAACACCAATGTCCTCGAAAAGGTCAGCTCCTGCAGGTACGAACAAGGGTTTGGCAGGATCCACCTCTTTGCTGGTGCCACGAGCCATGGCACGGAAGGCAAACCCCTTCATGACGGAACGGAACTGCGTTACAAGATTCTTGTCCTTCATACTGGTGAACAAGACAGTAGCACCGTACATGTGAGAGAGATATCTTACAGCTTGGGTGACTCCTTTGCGCTTGATTGAGTCCTCGTCTCGAAAAGTTTCATACTTGTTGCCAACAACCAGAAGAGGGAGCGGGAGTGGTGTGATTTCGTCCTTGTCTGGATGTCCGTTACCATACCGTGACATGGCTTCTTGCTTAAGTGCATCAACAGCAATTTTTTCAACAGGGTTCTTCTCTTTGGCCTTCAAAACATCTTGCACAACCATGTAAAGTGTGGTTAGCCACTTTACTAGTGCTGGAACAACGTCTCCAGGTGCTGATAGATCCAATACAATCACTAAAGCGCCATTCAGGATACGTTCAGGTCCTAGCGGCACTTTAATCATTTCATTGATACACTTGGTGCTTGCTAACTCCCACATATGCGCGACTGCAGGTCGTCCAGCATTCCGCAAGCGAACGAATACGTAGTCTAATGCAGTTGTAGGCTTGATCTCTTCGGCTTTGGATGAATTCCGAAAATTGGCAGTGAGAGAGGTTTTGCCAGATCCGCGTGGGCCAACAATCAGTGTGAAGGTGTCACGTTCCTCTGGCGCAGAGACAACAGGTTTCTCGACTGCATCACTTTCTGCATTGTCCGCTGGTTTCTGTGGCTTCTTGGTGGGGTCTTCTGCGGTGGAGACCAATGTCCAGATATCCTTGGATGCCATAGTTTCAATGTGCTCCAAGGGATCGCGTCCGACCTTTCATTCACAACAATAACTCAAGCGGACAGATCCGCCTTCACGTCGACAGTCTACCAGCATCCAAAATCGTACAGACTGGGTCAATCCATTATGAGCTCTTATACAAGAGTGCATTAGCAACGATGCTAGAAAAACGAATTACCTTGGCAACCCCTTTAGTACAAGAACGCCCGTAGGGTCTCGACTTCGACCTTCCTGCGTCTATGCTGTCCAATTTCGCTTTGGGTTTCGCCCATGTCGTCGCTATCGCCTTCACAAACAGCGGCATCTAAGGCCGCTATGGCTGACAGATAGTGAGTTCGCATGCGAAGATAGTGTATGCGAGCTGCCCGTCCCGCTGCCACACGACTTACTCTGTCCAGCACCAGCAACTGTTCAATTGCGTGTTCGATCTCACTGGAAGTGACATGTACCGACGGTAGCTTCACCAGTGCGGCATTATCTGTCAGCTCCCGCTCGCCGCCCATTCCATTCTCGACATCATTGTTCATCGCACCAGGCCTCTTCTCCGTCTCTGGATCTTCACCAGCAGCTCCCGTATCCAGAGGCCCATCAAAATCAAACGAACCGACACGTAGACCACAGCTATCAGGCACCCATTCCTGCATAATTGGTGTGTTGAAGGTTACTGTGATGGCTCCGACTGCTCCACTCTCCAGCAAGGCATCCTCATATTTTTCCACCTCGGGTGGTACTGGGAATAGGTGCATACCGATAGTGTTCTTGAGCCTCGCAATTTCCTGTAGTGAGTTAGAATCCTCTTCGCATACCAGGTCAATGTTAAGCTGGCGCTTTGCTGGTCTCTTGTCTTGCTTCTTTGGGCTATCCAGACCCTCCAGCCAGGCTTCAGCAGCTCGATCAGGGTCAGCAGCGGCTTCCGCTGCTTCTGCTGCTTCGACGTCAGCTTCATAGTCTGTAAGCATACTGCTCAGAATGCGCTGGAACGAACCACAGAGAGCCAAGGATCGTTGGAAGCGCACATGTAGCATTGGCCATTCTGGATGTGCCACCCATGCGGTAAGCAACTCCTCCGTGAACTGTTTTTTCTTGTCAGTGTCATCCACCACCACAACATGCAGAAACTCGTCCCATTTCTTTCGAATGTGACGATCATAGATATCCGGTACTGTTGTTTTCAGTAGGTAGATGCCGAAATTACTCGCAGCGAGATCAGAAGTGCCTAATTCGATCGGTGAAGATCGTCCCATAATTTTCAGCGTGTTGGCACCTATTCGTCCTCTGTGATCGCGTTCTTCCTGACGCTCCTGACGGAACTTCAGCAACTGACGCAGGGCAAACTCTGTCTTGACCAGCACCAAGTCTGGAAATTTCGGTGAAAACAGTGCCGGCCGCATCGCACTCAACGGAAACATAGCTGCAAACACACCTGCGCCTGAAACCTGTGCCTCTATCCCTCTATCCAGAGGTTTATCTCCCACTGCCACATGAACTCTGCTCGCAATCTTCGAGTGTGCGTTAGCAGCCACTATTTGACTTCGTGGCCACAAGAACGCCAATTCTGTCGCTTGAGCAATAGCACTGTCACTTCCTGTAGGAATAACTGCCAGACAAGTCCATGGTAGTCTTGCCTGTCCGGGTTGTCTAGCTCCTGGGCTGTACTGCTGCTCGAAGCGACGTTCCAAAAACCTCAACGCTGCTGCAGCAGGCTGCATATGAGTGGTCGGAACTGAACTGGGCTGCATCAGATTGGCCGATGCCAGTAGTCTCTCTCTGAACACACACTCATGGACCCGTAGATCGAATGACACGGTCTGGAACTTCCAGTAGATGATGATCTGCATGAGTACGAGACTGATTGAGGCGTAAGTGAGCCATTGGGTGGGATAGACCCAGTACTTGACTGGAGCTGTAGGGTCTCCTTTCCACCTCTTAATCCAGTCTTTAGGTCCCTTAAACAGCCACGAGCTCTTCTGTCTCCATTCCTCCACTTTGGACGCTGCATCAGGGAACTTTGCAGCCCATGTAACATACAGCAACTGTAGCCATGTCGATACTCTTCTCCACATATCTTGGAGCAATTTAAGCGCTCGTTGTGTTCTGCTATTAGAACGCAGTAAATCTTGGTCGTCTGACGACGTTTTAGCTCCGTTTTGCTTGACAGGATTCACTTTGCCTGGTTTTAGCGGCGAATTAGCCGTGTAGCTTTCACCGTCGCTCAACGACGCGGAGACCGACGCTGCCGACGCCAAGTCGCTCTCGTTGAGAGTGATACTCTCAGTAGTCGTTCCCTCACTCTCCATGCCCTCGAAGTAGCTGCGCCGGCGCAGGCGAGACGTCGGCGGCGGGTCCATCTCGCTCATCATCGTGAAACCACGACACGAAATGTACGTATAATTCATGCCAATATTGGTGTGGTCTCACACATATGGAACATAACTGACACCTCGATATTATGTGGTGCAAGAAAACATGAAATTGGCGGCTCATAGGTGTACTCACACATGCGTACATTTCCATGTCCACCACATTATTACGTACACCACACCAGACTCCTTCCCCCCTTTGAGCCATCAAGTCCAAGGATCAAGGCGTGATGCACCTCCTGAACCTGACGCTGCAGCCGCCTACAGGCGTGCACTTGGCTGTGTACGGTAACTTCTCGGCTCCACAGGCACAAGAGTTCGTTGTGGCACGTGGTGATGTATTGCAACTTCTACGTCCGGACGAAGCGGGGCGATTGGAAGTGATCATTTCGACTCAAATGTTTGGGGTTGTACGAGCTCTCCAGCCCTTCCGTCTCACTGGGGGAGAACGAGACTACCTGGTAGTAGGCTCCGACTCTGGGAAAATCGTAGTACTGGAGGTGAACGCTACTACCAGCCAATTTGAGGCTCGACAGAATGAAACTTACGGGAAAACAGGCTGTAGACGCATCACACCGGGGCAATACTTGGCTGCAGACCCTAAAGGCCGCGCCATTATGGTCGGTGCTGTGGAGAAGCAGCAGTTGGTGTACGTCATGAACCGTGACGCGTCCAGTCGGTTGACGATCTCGTCGCCATTGGAGGCCCATCGCTCCAATGCCATTCATTTTGGTGTTGTGGGGCTTGATGTGGGCTTTGAGAACCCTATTTTCGCCTGTTTAGAGCTGGATTATGCTGATGCTGATGCGGATCCTAGTGGCCAAGCTGCAAGAGAAGCAGTCAAGACATTGGTGTACTATGAGCTCGATCTTGGCCTCAATCACGTGACGAGACGCTGGAGTGAACAAGTCGTTCGAAGTGCCAATATGCTGGTCGCAGTACCTGGGGGAGGTGACGGGCCAGGTGGAGTCTTGGTGCTGGGAGAAAATACAGTGCAGTACAAGAATGAGGGACATCCAGAGCTAACGTGTGCTATTCCACGACGTGAAGGAGAACACAGAGATGTCATCGTTGTCTCGGCAGCCACGCACAAACAGAGAGATCTGTTCTTTGTACTGCTACAGTCGGAGTTGGGAGATCTATACAAGATCTCCCTGGACTATTCAGGAAATGCTGTGGAGGAGATCAAGATTCAGTTCTTTGATACTGTGCCAGTGGCGTCATCGATGTGTATTACCAAGACAGGGCTGCTCTTCTGTGCGTCCGAGTTCTCAAACCACTATTTATTCCAGTTTTTGAGTATTGGTGAAGGTGATGATACAGCTAAGTGCTCGAGCTTGGCGATGGATTCGACAGAGTTCTCGACGTTCCCGTTGAGAAAGTTGACGAATTTAGCACTGGCAAGCTCGTCACCGAGTTTGAGCCCTGTTACGCAGTTGCTGGTGGATGATTTGGCAAATGAGCAGACCCCACAGATGTACGCGCTATGCGGTAATAACAACCGCTCGTCGCTGCGTGTGTTGCGCCATGGCCTTCCTATCACGGAGATGGCTGCAAGTGCGCTGCCTGGTGTAGCCAAGGCGGTGTGGTGCTTGAAGGAATCGTACTCGGATCCGTACGACAAGTACATTGTGGTGAGTTTTGAAGACGCAACATTGGTACTTGAAGTAGGCGAGACTGTCGAGGAGGTGGCTCAATCTGGATTCCTTCGCGACCATGGATCTTTGCTAGTTGCGCTGCTGGAGGACGACTCGAAGTTACAGATTCATACGAACGGAATCCGGCATGTGCCAAAGTTTCAGCCTGTTACAGAGTGGAAGGCCCCTGGTAAGAAGGTGATCGAGCACTGTGCTGCGAACTCTCGTCAGGTTGTGATCTCTCTTGCTGGCGGTGAAATTATTTACTTTGAACTGGGTCAGTCAGGTGAACTGGCGGAGAAGGGAAAGTTGGACCTGGGTTTTGAAGTCTGTAGCTTGGATTTGGGAGAAGTCCCCGAAGGTCGGCAGCGTTTCCAGTTTATGGCAGTGGGTAGCTGGGATAATACGGTCCGTATTCTGTCGCTGGACCCGAACGAACTGTTCCGCCAAAAGTCGATGTTGGCATTGACGTCACACCCCCACACCCTCTGCCTCGCTCAGTTGCAAAATGAACCATCGACCCCCGACTCAGAACTCTCATCTCAAGCGTTATTCTTGAGCATCGGCTTGGATAATGGTGTACTTCAGCAATCATTGATTGACCCGATTACAGCTACTTTGACGGATTCTCGGTCGCGTTTCTTAGGAACAAACCCGGTGAAGTTGTTCCGAGTGGCAGTCGAAGGAAAGCGCTCGATTCTTGCGCTTTCTAGTCGTGCATGGTTCTCCTACTTTCATCAGACACGGAGACATCTCACCCCTTTATCCTGCGAGCTGCTTTCTTACGCGAGTTCGTTCCATTCTGAACAGTGTCCCGGTGGTATTGTTGCCCTGACGAACGAAGGAATGAAAATTCTGACAGTAGACCAGCTTGGTGACGCATTCAACCAGCAAAAGTGTAATCTGCGTTATACCCCTCGCAAGGCAGTGATTCACGCCCCATCACGACGACTAGTTGTTATTGAAAGTGATCACAATGAATACGGTGCTGCTTACAAGAGACAACATGGCCTCCAGATTCCCGATATTCGAAGTGCTACCGAACTGGATGATGAAGCCGAGGACGAGGTTAACGATGCGTTGTTGTTTCCTCGCGGCCCCCTTCCCGCTGAGAAGGACAAGTGGGCATCTTGTTTGCGAATCATTGACCCAGCGTCGTGTCAGACGGTGGTTTGCGAAGAATTAGATGTGGATGAGCGTGCCCGAAGCATTACTACTTGTGTATTCCACGACCGTGGCGGCGAAGCATTTATTGTCGTGGGAACTGTGAAGAAGATGCAGTTGCACCCTCAGAAGGCACTTGCAGGGGGTTACCTTCGTGTCTACCGTGTTGTTGAAGGAATGCAGCTGGTGCTTGTTCACACGACCGAGATCGATGACATCCCGCACGCCATGTGCGAATTCCAAGGCCGATTGCTTGTATCTGTGGGTCGAGCACTGCGCATATACGATCTGGGAAAGAAGAAGATGTTACGCAAATGTGAGAACCGCAATTTCCCGTCAATTTTGGTCGAGCTGAAGGCTGCTGGAGATCGGATTTATGCGTCAGACATGCACGAATCATTCCATTTTGTGAAGTACAAGAAGGATGAGAACCAACTGGTGATCTTCGCCGATGACTGTGTACCGCGTTTTATCACAAGCAGCGTTTTGCTGGATTATGACACTTTGTGTGGAGCCGACAAGTTTGGCAACGTATTTGTCTCGCGACTTCCATCCGAAGTCTCTGACGAGATCGACAACCCTACCGGCAACCGTATCCTATGGGATTCAGGTCTTCTTAATGGCGCACCTAACAAACTAGAACAGGTAGCGCAGTTCCACATCGGTGATGTGGTCACCAGCATGGTGCGCACAAGCTTGGTTCCTGGAGGAATCGAAGCCATCATCTATGCGACTATCATGGGCCGCATTGGTGCCCTCATCCCGTTTGCCTCGCGCGAGGATGTGGACTTTTACACTCATTTGGAGATGTACATGCGTCAGGAGAAGGCCCCGCTGTGCGGTCGTGACCACCTGTCATACCGATCGTACTACATCCCCGTGAAGAACGTAACAGATGGTGATCTGTGCGAGCAGTTTAGCTCTCTAAGCGTTGAAAAACAGGCTAGTGTGGCTGAAGATCTCGATCGAACGCCAGCTGAGGTGCTGAAGAAGCTGGAAGACATTCGCAACCGTCTTCTCTAGGCAGTTGAAGGTTCCTCAGCATACCAGACAGATTAAAAACTAAAAAGAAGCGAAGCAGTAGCAACAATCACAACTGTGTTCGACGGCAAGAATTAAGTGGCACGAATCAACACGGTCTAGGCACGACACTATCAGGAAGACGCATTTTCCGGTCGCTGCCGTTAGGGAACAGCAGCGTCTTCGTCTCTTGATAAATGTCCTGCAACACTGCCACTCGTGGCCGGAACGTCTGTCGAAATTAGATAGCGTGGCACCATCAACTCAGTGTCCAGACATCATCCTGCATCATTATATCTTGCACTAACCTCGAATGGTAGCACCATATCGCTCTGTCCTTCCACCATGAGCACCAACGAGTAAACCACATTAGAGAACGTAATCGCTTCGTTCACCGCCACGCCACAAATCTTTTCCAAATCCACAAACTACCGCACACAAATTAGCAAGCACCAACATTTTATCGCTAATCTCGAGTCTCACCGTGCTGGTTATTGCTCCACTGCGTTGTTTCTTGCTCAACTTCACTCCAAGCGCTGGCACAACCAGCATCGCCTCTGCCAAATATATCCGTATATCAATCAGCACCAGCCAGCAGATATAATCGATGAACAATAAACAAACCTTCAACTATGACGTTTCCTGTGGCTTGGAAGGTCCACGCGGCCAATGCAGCCAACACCAGCCCCAAAAGTAGTCGAAAAGAGAATGATACACCCCATCCAATTGTCGATAACACGCCACCAGAGCTCAGTAGTAGTACACTAATCAAACACCAAGTAGCTGACCCTCTCTTCTCGTAGGATCTTGGTCCAGATAGCGCAAATTCCACGCCCTGTTGCCCGTATGCCCTTACGCGCAGCACCACTTCATCCACTCGCGACATCTTAGCACAATTGGCAATCGTACACAAAAATTCACATCACATTTGTGTACACTTGTGTGTCGTGACATAATGATGAAGGGCTCCAAAGCTGATCGAATCGAGGCCAAACGCCTGCAGCATGCGGCGGATGAACACGAATTGGACCTATTTCTCAATGCACCACTACGACCCGTTGATTCTACAGTCATTTGCAATTCAAATGCAACTTTCACCGCTGAAAATGACCCAGTGAAAGCTTCAGAATTCAATGGTGAAGATTTGCCTCGTGGTAGTGCTGCCACTGGCGCTTTGCTGCCTGGATTGGTGATTCTCAAGGGGTTCTTGACACCTCAAGAGCAACAAGAATTAGTGGATGATTCGAGGCGGATGGGACTGGAAGAAGGGGGGTTCTACAAGCCCACGTACGCTAGTGGAGCCAAGTGTCGACTGCATCAGATGTGTCTTGGAAGACACTGGAATGTCAACAGTGAGAAGTACGAAGACCGACGAAGTAACTACGATGATGCAATGGCTCCTGCACTACCAGAGAGCTGGAAGGTGTACGCAGAACGAAGTCTGGACGCAGCGAAGCAGATCGATCCGCAAGTGATGGGAACGTGCAGCAAGATGACACCAGACATTTGCGTCGTCAATTTTTACAAGAAAGCAGGACGGAATGGTATGCACATTGACAAAGATGAGAGTGATGAAGCGATGAGGATGGGGTCACCGGTGATTTCATTTTCGATTGGATGTGCGGCTGAGTTCGCGTACATTGGCCACTACCCAGAGCCACATGAAGCAGTGCCAATCGTTCGTCTAGAATCAGGTGACGCATTAGTTTTTGGTGGCCCAGCAAGGAAGGTGGTGCATGCACTGACGAGGGTTTATAACGGGACGCAACCAGCGTGGCTGCATATGCGTTCAGGAAGGTTGAACCTGACGTTTAGAGAGTACAAACCGAGTGAATTGGGGAGTTAAAGCTGGGTAACGGTATTGAGTCATCATCATCAATCTAGTGGTGGGTGAATGACGAGACAGGTAGTTGGGACTCGAACTTTCTTGAAAAGTGTCAATTTACCTCACTTTTCATCTTGCTTCGTTAGTTCCTTACTTTCTCATTTAAGATGGAGCGCAGAGAACGCAAGCGCAGGGCGACCGAAATTACCGAGTCTCCCCCATTTGTATCGGAAAAGATCAACGAACTCCATTCCGTCTGGATGGAGAGCGACATGAAACTGCGAAAAGAGATCAGCGAGCTGCGGGATGAAGTCGGCAGTCTCAAGAAACAACTGGAAGACAAGAATGAAGAATGCGAAAGTTTCCATAATGAGGCTATGTTCCTTCACCCTGATGCAGTGATCGATCGGGTTCGTGTAAAACTTTGGCATCACGGTGACCTGAGTGTTCTCCGCAATGTGATCGACCCGCGAACGCGTCTGACGCGAAACATGACGCGTTCTCTGTTTCTTGCGGAAACCCCACCCAAGAAAGGAAGAATTAAGCCTTCGATTAGCAATGGCAGAGCTGCTGAGATCTCACCGAAGCACGAGTGCGAGGAAGCACTAAGACCAACGACACCGGATCCCATAGCCAGCGCGGAGTTGGACGTCGAAGAAAAGGAAAAAGAGGAAGAAGATCTCAATGTTCCTCCCATGCCCGAGTTCGAGGCTCAGGCCGAGCTGCCACCTGTAGAAGAGGTCACTAATAACACTCAAACCGAGTTGTCACCTCAAAACGAGTCCACCACCGACGCTCAGGTCGACCTGTTGCCTCAAAACGAGGACACTAACGACACTCAGGCCGATCCATTGCCCGAACATGGCACTGCGAACCCCATGCCAATGGATTTCACTGTCGCCTAAGCGCCGCTCTCGTCATTTTGCGTTTTCTAGGTTACGTATTGAATATTATCTAGCTTTTCAGCTGCAGATATTGCTTAGTATGTCTGTCTTATTACCGTTCTACACAAATGACACTACATGTTGAAGTTTAAACGAGCAACTCTTGTACAGCTAACCAAAACGTCAAAATAATAGCTTATTTGTCGTGTGTTAGCTTGGTGGTAGTACCAGAAAGTATAATACAACAAACAGATTGATGCTTTTGCTGGTTTGTGTACTGAATGCAGTGCCGATTTAAGCTTTTGATGTTTGATAGATATGACTGCAAAGTGGTAAGAGACTACTGCAAAACTGACCACGCTATTGTTGGTCGCTTTCTCAACGTTATTCATTTCTCATCTTGCTGTAGACATCGCTGGACGCAGTTTTCACTACGATGGGTAATTCGTCGTTGTCTCGGGAATTTCCAGGTCGTCGGATGTCGGAGGAGGAGCGCGAAGCCATGAAGCGCTTTGGTGAAGAGGAGATACAATTGTTACGCGAGACTTTCAAGGGCCTAGCTAACGGTAAAGATGGCATTAGCGTGGACAAGGAAACATTTCTCAAGTGTTTTCCCATGCGTGGACTACTGGGCGAACGGTTGTTCGAAGTGATCGACAAGGACGGCTCCGGTTCCATCCACTATAACGAGTTCGTCTACGGTCTAGCCATTCTTTTCCGGGGTTCGCGAAAAGAGAAGCTCAAGTTTGTTTTCGATCTCTACGACCTCAGCGAGTACGTTTTCGTGAGAGTTGACACCACTTTCTAACGGTAAATTCTTGTGGATGGGTGATGTCTAGGACCGGGTCCATTTCGCGGCATGAGCTGTTGACAATGTTGCACCAATTCCCTGAGTCGGCTTTGGAGCTTATCAAACCGAAGACAGGACAAGATGAAACAAACAATTCCCCAGAAGTGCAGTCCCCAGGCAAAATTGTAGGTTCACTCGGGTTTTGCTGAACACGTTCATACGTCTGACCTTGTATTCCCCAGGCAAAATTGTAGGTTCACTCGGGGTTTGCTGAACGCGTTCATACGTCTGACCTTGTATTTCCACCTACATCCAGATGGAAGAGATTGAGGCTCTTGTTGATTTGGCATTCCCATCCCCGAGTCCACCCAGTACACGCCTCAGCTTTGAACAGTTCTGTCATTGGTGTGAAACCACACCCGGTGTCACCAACGTACGCTTAACCATGTTCAAATTCGATCATGATGCCGAATTTACGCTTATTGATTTTCATTCCTGCAGTTTTTGATGAGTGTCCTGCCAGCACAAGATCAAACAACGCGAGATGACAACCTTAGTCTTCATGCGAGCAATGCAGTCCCTGTTACACCATTAGAAGGGTACTCTTTCATTGTTGACAGCAAGAAGATGGGTAAAGTCTGACAATTATTTTGCGACGACAGATCCAATTTACAGCCTGGAAGTCCCTGCACTGTGGAGCATGGTGGACTGCGCAAGAAGCGCAACTCTTTTGGTGCTAACCTTCATGTCAAGTACGTTTGGTAAGAACTCGACTTGTTTGCTCCACTGACTTTGAATTGGTACGAACTTCAGTCGTCTTGCTGCGAAGGCGAATGCAATTCCCTCGACGGACGGATCCAGCCGCAAGGAGCTGGAAAAAATTCGTTATCTACTGCAAGAAGCCAAGCTTTCGTGCAGTTTTGAAAGTGTGAGCTCTAAAATCCAAGCAACGCTAGTTGAAGTCGATCGCTTGCTCTCGCTACCGACTGGAACTGCAGGGACTGCCAAATCAATGTCAAGAGGTGGCTCCTTCACTAGCTCTGGTGGGAGCCCCACACCTTCACAGGCGCTGGATGAAATTCCAGGCGCAATAATGGTGGAAGATTCTAGTAGTGTCTCTGGAGATCTCTGGAAACGCGGTCTGCGTCTACGCAAGATGACTAAACGCTACTACGTCCTGCAAGGCAACTTCCTCTACTATTATGCGTAAGTTTGCTCTGGAGTTGCTGGCACTGAGGTTATGAGCTGACATATTTGACTTATTTGTTATGCAGCTCACCTGATGATACAGCACCTCGTGGAGTGACGTTCTTGAGCGACTGCTATGTGGATGTACAACCTACTCAAAATGAAATCGTTGAAAAGGGAGTGCACTACTACGGGATCGACATCGTGCCAGAACCTGGTAGTGCTCGTGAGAAGCGCACAGTTTTCACACGGTCACTGGAAGCTCAGAAACGTTGGGTTGCGGCACTGCGCCAAGCTACTGACAAAATTTCAATCAAAGAAGACTATGATGTCGGCACACAGCTTGGGCGTGGACGATTTTCCAAGGTTTGCGAAGCTACACACAAGCACACGGGGGTGAAGTCGGCCGTTAAAATCATTGATAAAAGCAAGCTGCAGCCTACGGAGAAGGAACTGTTGCGCACGGAAATCGCCATCTTGAAACTTGTGCGCCACCCGAACATCATTCGGTTGTACGATGTCTATGAGGATCGCCAGTATATCTTCATCGTCACCGAACTAGTGTCGGGTGGTGAGCTTTTCAACCGAATTGTTGGCCGTGCGAGGTATACTGAAGCCGAGGCTCGTCTCGTTATGAGCCCGCTGCTTGAAAGCGTGAGCTACTTGCACCGGCTGGGCATTGTGCACCGTGATCTCAAACCAGAAAATATTCTTTGCGGTGATGCTCTTACAGACCTCAAGATTGCAGACTTTGGACTATCAAAGCTCGTGTATCCAGAAGAACTCATGAAAATGCCGTGCGGAACACTTAATTACGTAGCTCCGGAAGTTCTAGCGCTTGTGGGTTACGGACGTGAAGCAGATATCTGGTCTCTTGGGGTAATCATGTATCTGTTGCTTCGAGGCGAGCTTCCGTTCTACGGCAAAGCCAAGAGTGAAGTCATTCAGAAAACGCTGCACGCGGAAATCAATCTCGAGATCGATCCAGCTTGGCGAAGTGTGTCACCCGCAGGAAAATCATTGTTACGAGGTTTGCTTACGAAAGACCCAACTCGCCGACTTACAGCACAGGATGCTTTACTACACGAATGGTTTTCAGTGAAGACACCCCGACCAATTAACAACATTACTATAGCGGCAGCAAAGGACAAACATTAGCACAGGAAGCTCGCATAGTCGATATGAAAACGAATGAATCTCTTTATTACTTTAGTGGAAACTTGCTCGACGATTTAATGTTCCTCTGTTTGCCGCTTCGCTAGCTTTCTGAAGACGACTTATGTGCATTTCTAGCACGTTAGCTTGAGCGGAGGCAGTGAATTTTGCCTGAAGATCCGATATGGCCGTCGCTCGTAGTTTTGTTTGCTCAGTTACCGACGATATGGTGCTCCTTTGAAGAAGAGAGATGTTAACTTTTGCAGATGTGCTGCCAGCCCGAGCTATCAGTCGACGGTGGCGGGGTGACAAAACTACTGGAAGTGTTGTTACTTGCTGAAGAGTATCGCTAGTACCGATTGAAGATGGTGCTGAAAGACCCCATGAAGTATGCTGAGGACGTGATAGTTCAGGCCTTTTGGGTAAAGGTACGATCGGTGCTGAAGAATTAAAAAGTTCATTCACATGAACTACGTCCTCTTCAGTTGGTTTTAATGTCAATGTAGATGATCTTGCTCTTCGTAGCTGCCATTTTTCATGAAGCATTAGCACATTTGAAAGTGGACCAAAAGTTGTTCGATGACGTCCACAATACTTGCAGTATACCCCACCAGGTTCGATAGCTCCACAATTCGTGCACCGGAATCGCTCACGCAGCTTTAGCAATATATCGCGAAACCACAGTCGTGTTAGATAGCCTCTTGCATATTGCTGGATCATGGTAGCCGCTGAGTGACATTGGCGGATGATAAATTCTTCAAGTTTTTGTCGTCTTAATACAGCACAGCGCACTCTAGCAAGGTGTGCACGGATCACACGCTGTAGAACGAGGCAACTGGCACGAATTCTTACGTATCTAGCTCTGGTTTGATGCACGTGATAAACTTGTTGCAATTTTGTAGCAGCTTCGTGAGCCATCTCTAACGCGTGGATTCGGGCATGCCAGCGCAATTGAGCTGCTCGCAGGGCGATCAACTGAAATATATCGCAAAGCTTCATTAGCCCGTTGCGCATACGTCTCCGATGTTGAACCACTTCCTTTGCGTTACGACAAAGCATGTACGCTCGATACACAGTGATAATTGACTCTGCACTTATGCGTCGACGCACCTCTTCTTGCCGTTCTCTCTCTCGAATAGCAACTCGCGCTTCACAGCGTTTCCGCAGTAACCATCGTCTAACCCAACCGATAATTTTTTCATGGGCTCTAGCTATCACTTCCTCTTTCTTTTTGCGCCGTGCATGAACACAAAGAACAAGCCAGTCACCTACAACATTTCGTTTGTTATCTTCTTCTTGTTGTTTCTGCTGTCTTCGAAGAATGGCAAAGTGCCGAATTTCCTCCATTTGCCGCTTGCGAAAGACACAGTCTTTCAACAATTCACCCAGCCGAGTCTCAAATGTTCCTAGCGCTTGCAGGTAGTTGTTAATCGCTCGTCGCTTGATGTATCGTGTATAACTTTCTTTAATTACACAAGCGGCAACTTCATGTAGCTCTTGACGCAGTCGCTGGACATCTTGAAGTCGCCGTTTTTCCTGGCGTTGCAGTAACCAAACCTGAATTTGACGTTGCAGTAACACTGCTGCTAATTGTCGTGTCCGCTCCACATGTGCATTATTGCGTTTTGACTGCGGAGTTGTGTTGTTCTCCGAATTGAATTCTTCATTGTTGTTGCTCACGAACTCAACCTGCGGCTTCGACTTTTCCGCTGAATCTCGCTTCTTAGGTGATGTTTTAGCCTTAGAAATAACACTTCGATACTCTAATGATCTCTGCAAGTAAGAAGAATCCATTAAAGATGGTCTTGTTGAGCCGAATACGCTAGCTGGAGACCAGTCGTGATACCTGGGCATTCTTGACAATGATAACCTAAAATTGATACACAAATTCGGTGCAACTTGTGATTGGATGACAACTTCAACTTGACCAGTACTTTTGTAACGGTTTTGATGTAGCTCTCTAGCCTTCATCTGAGACTTAGAGCAGTATGGCTCTACCTCGAGGTTATTGGGATGTATCCTACCTGGCAATCAAGTATCCGTGGCTTCGTGTGGATCAACAAGCACTTGAAGAGTTCCGCTCTCCATTTCAGTGGGAATCGGACGTCTCACCTCATTCCCCAGCGCGCTCAAGCGATGACAACCGTGAGCCGAGACAGAGAAAACTACGAGGTAGAAGTAGAGAAGAGTCTCGACCTAGAAAGCATGGGAAATCAAGAGGGAAGAAGAAACGAAAGAAAGAGGACACAATACTTCAGAATCATGAACAAATCTTCTCAAAACAAGACGCTTCGGGTGAACATGTGATGAATAATGCACCATCCACTGACGAGCCAAGCGTGCCACCTTTAGATCTATCGACGAGAGATAGAGTATTGACGCCTCTGTTGACTGCACCAACACCAATACTTCTACCTGATCAAGATCGGTTTGATGATGCTGTGTTGAAAGTTATTCAACAAGATAACGACTTACTATCTCTCGTGAAGCTACGTCAACGCAGGAGGAAGCCAAGAAAGCGCAAGAAACCAACAAATCTCCTCGAACTGCGTTTCCCAGTTATTACACCCAAATCGCTGGATTCGGTGTCCAAAGCAACCAAAATGACATTCATGAAGAATCACAGCGCACCCACGCCTCGAACATTGCTTGACAAATATTCACAGCAGATAAAGAATTTGACGGAAGAAGAGCAACGTCTAGAAGAGAGTGTAATGACGCGAATTGCTGAAGAAAAAACTCGCCTACCGTTGACATTCCTCTTCGAGCGCAACCTCATGCACCGGTCAGACGCTCAAAAAGATGGTCTTCGTGTCGTCACGGAGATTTTTGCGAAACTGCAGCACCGAATGTTGTTCAACAGCTACACTCGTTGGAAAGAATTCCTTGAAGCTGCTCGACACGAAGATCGGAAACATGAAGCCCTTATTCTTGCTCAGAAACGTGCTGTAGCATTACTCGAGCGAGTTTCCAGTGATGCATACGTGGGGACACTAGCTCAAGGTTTTCAGCGCTGGAGAGCAAAAGTGCATGAAATGATACAACACGAAAGACACCTTGCAGCTAGTATTATTCAAAAAGCTGTGAGAGCACACCGGTCAAGGTTGAACCTCGAAGCACTCCGTCAAGCTGCCAAAGCTCTGGATTATAGCCGAAACCAGGCTATCCTAGCATTATTACGTTTTGAGCGCTATGGAACGACTATGAGATGGAGCACACTGCGGATTGGCGTTGACTTTGCAAAACAGAATCGTGCTGCACGAAATCTTCAACTCTTTCTTAGACGAGTGGGTGTACGACGGCGAATTGCTCATCGAATAATGCGTCGCCAGGGAGCAGTTCAAATCCAAGCTCTCTGGCGAGCTCATGTGGCACGACAAGAAGTTGCGCGTCGTCGAATTGAGCGAGCGCTACGTTTAACACTTGAATTGAGAGCAGCTATCCAAATGGAGCGTGCAGCACGAGGTTTTCTAGCTAGAAGTGAAGCATTACGGCGAAGGAAATGGCTTGTCAAAGCAAAACAAACTGCCCCGCGTATTCAACGTTGGCTCAGACAACGTTGTTTTCTGGCTAAACTACACGCAAAATTTCGGGAACGGAAGAAAATGATTGAAGACGCTCGAGCTCGTGCTGCTGCAGAAGAGCTAGCGCGACGGCATTGGCAATCTGTACTAGCTGTACAATGTACTTGGAGAAGGTTATTGTCACGAAAAGTTTACGAACGAAGGTTGAAAGCTCGTCGAATGGAACAAGCCGCAGTATTTCTACAGCGGTTTTGGCGTCGACGAAAAGGATTGTATGCATTGGGGCTACGTTTTGTTGAGCGTCGAGAGAGAATTGCTCAGTGTCGTTTGCAAGCTGCCATCGCCATTCAATGTGCATTCCGCTGCTTTCGTGCTAGATACCAACGATTCCTTCTTGCTGCAGAGAAAAAGAGACGACAACGAGCTTCCATTGTTATTCAACGACATGCACGTGGACGAATGGCCAGAAAATACTATCAAGGAGCTCAAGCTGCGGTGTTGGTCATTCTATGCAGCATTCGATGCGCTCTAGCTCGACGTAGACGATTTCAACGACACGAGGCTATCCGCAAGCTTCAAATGTGGATTAAAGGTGTATATTCTTGCCGAGCTGCTCGCGAAGTATTGAATCGATTGCGAGCTGAAGCAAAACGACGAGAGGCTTCAGTGATCTTCCTTCAGAAGCTTGTGCGACAGCGTGTGGCCGAGCAGAATGCACGTTTGTTTCGTGAGGCACTGAATATAGTGAAAATTGAACAGCGCAGATACTTTGGTTCGGATAGTGCTGACGTTCAAGGAGGCATTGGTTGGACTACTCACCAAGCTTCTTCTGAACTACTAACCTATGTGACCCAGCGATTTCTAGAAGATGATTCTTGTTTCACGACGAAAGAGATGCGATGGCTGCGTACTCAAGTTCAGGCAGGATATGAACGTTTGAAGCGTGAAGACCGTGCTGCTGTATATCTGCAGCGTAGATTTCGTGGTTACGCCACTCGTATGGCGTACTGGGTCCACCGAATGCAAATGGATGAACTTCGACGTCTTAAGGAAAAGAAAGCTTTAGTGATTCAATGCGCAGCACGGAAGTGGCTAGCTAAACGCTACGTTCGTCGTTTACGAGAACAACGAAGGTTAGCAGAACTCAAAGAAGCATATATTCGTGAACGAAAACTGAAAGAGGAAGAGCGACTTTGGAAAGAGCGTTATGACCGAGAACACATGGAGTTATCTGTGCAACGAGCGCAAGAAGCTGCAAATCAACTTCGTGAAGCTCGAAGAGAAGTTGATTTAGCTCGTGTCAAGGCTGAAGCCGCCGAATATCGTGCTAAAGAACTTGCAGCAGAACGAGAAATTGAGTCCCTACTCAAGTCAACAGCGACAGAATCAACGACTGAAAATGAGGAAGGCAAAGACAATGATGTGAAGGAAGAAAAAGACCCATGGGTGCAGTACGCTGATGAACATGGCAATGTATACTTCTACAACGAGAGTACAAGAGAAAGTAGCTGGGATCCACCTCCACCTCGAGAGAAAAAAGTGAAATCCTCACCTGAACAGGAAGAATCTACAGATACTCAAACCAATGAAGACAAAGTAGCCGATGAAACTCAAGTCAAAGAGATTGACCCACTCGTAGAGATTTTACAACAAGGAAAATGCATCAAGTGTCAGCAAGCGCAATCAACTAAGCGTTGTTTGGACTGCGATGACACCAAGAGGGCATTCTATTGCACAGAGTGCTTCAAACAGCATATTGTAAGTGTAAGCCAAGGAAATTCATCGACCATCGTCAAGCACGATTTTGAGATTGTTCCAGATGTTGCAGTTGTCCCTGCACACTGTGAATCTGGAATGGAATGCATCGTTGACGATGATAATCCTCCCACGAGCTCCAACAATCAAGAACCAGAGAAAAGTTTAGCTACTTACTACTGCTACGAGTGTCAAAGCCCTCCAAAATCTAACCCAACTACTGATACAATCGAGATCAAAGCCACCAGCACCACCGAAAATTGCACAACATCGGGCTGTTTCTACTGTGAATCATGTTTTGCTCGTGGTCACGAGACAGCCAAGAAACTCCGGCATGTTGAAAAAGCACTACGATTCCGTCGAGGAGCTCTGCTCTGTTGTGATTGTGGACACACGCTTGCTGTACGAGAGTGTGAGTCTTGTGGAGGAGACAAGTTCTGTGAGGCGTGCTTTATTTCATCACATACTGGCAGCAAACAACGAAGCATGAATCACACATGGTCATCGCTGGATGTATTGCGTGATCTACTCGAGAAAGAAACAGATACTTATTGTGTAGAATGCGATGTACGAGCAAGCTCAAGACTCTGCAATCTTTGCGGAGATGGCTTTTGTGAAGGTTGCTTCAACAAGACCCATGCTAAGGGTGCTAAGCGTCGACATACTTGGTTGCCATGGTCTGTAGCAGCACAACACGGTGACTGGATCGAGATCAAGGACGACAAGGCCACGATTTACTACAATGTCGAGACGAAAGAGTCGACAAACAAAAAGCCCAATGTGCTGCTTCTGGGAGAAGAACGACATCGATTGGCATTAACTGAACGTGAGCAGCTTCAACGCAGTCGACAGGTAGAGCTTGAAAGTGAGGTTGTCAAACTGAAGGAGCAACTTCGTGAGCTACAAACACAAAATCAACCAGGATCTCGAGCTCGAGCTCCAGGAACGAGCTCTGACAACCACCCCCTATCCAACACCACAGATGCAAAGCCACCAAAACGTGGGGTTCTAACTAAACTCTTTGGTCGAAAATCTCCACCACAAACTCTCACGACAGAAGAGCGACAACGGGTAGCTAATGATCTCGCAAATCGAGTTCAAGCTGGAAAACAGCCCATTAGCTCGCCTGTGTTCCAGCAGGCCATGGTTCACGAACTAACGGCACTTGCACTGACATCGCCACAGCTCAACAAGCCGAAATAGCTGCATATTTTAGGGTGTTCAAGTGAGCATACGTGCAATCCCATGAAGACTTGTTTTGCACTTGTCCAGCTACATTGGCCGCGAATTCACGGCGACAGACGATGCCAAAATGACATCCGAGGTGCCAATTAGTCGACAAGAATCCCGTTTGCATGATGACAACGAAAATGATAAGCAAGAGGCACCTTCGTATGAACAACAGAAAAGCGATGACAGCTTCGTTGACGAGTCCAGCGCATTAACAACCTCCAAAAAGTACAGATCGTGGATTCTTGATGACATTGAAGGTATGATTCTGGAAGTTCTGGACGATATTATGATAGCAAGTGCAGGAGAAGCAATGGAGAAAGTTGCAAGTGGTCGAATGTTTGGGTTTGTGGCTGCTTGGGGATCAGCGATACTCCAAGAAACTTTAGTTTCGGCAATAGCTCCGACAGGAGATGTCAGTATAGATTCAAACGACCCCAACATCTTGAGCAATACCAGACTGTTACTCGGGCGTAGTTATTTGCCATTAGAGATTCTCGATCCGCCAAAGAGCTGTCCCGATGATTCATATCAACGGAGTCAAATTCCAATTAGAGCAGCAAAGTACAGAAACTACGACGATGAAGGCCTTCATCACGCTGTTCAGGCAGCGACTCGATCCCACACATATCCAGCTTCGGTTGCATCTTCTCGGATGACGACGAAAAGTAAGATGAGGAGGAAACAACATGGCGTGGCTACTAGCAATGTTGAGTTAACTGGACCTCAACCTGGAGTTCCGTATAGCACAGAAGTTCACGGTGTAAACATGGGAAGGCTTCGCACGACATCACCGAGGAAATCGATTGAAATTCACCATCCAACACAGATAGATTTCATCAATGGCCAAACGAAGCAGTCTCCACAATCGATCAGAACCAATGGAACGGGACTCCAACTCAATATTGACACTGAATCAATTCATCAAGGGAATAGTGGCCAGTCACCTTCTCCATTATCGAAATCTCCATCATCAGCCGTATCCGCTCGACGAAGGCCTCACCCTCCAGGATCAACCCAAAATGGACAAACTATCAAAACCTTTTGCTTTGGCGAGAAGGAGGAGGAAGTGAAGGTGGAATATGTCATACAGAAGGCACCACCACGGAAAAACAGCATCAGTTCGAAAAGTATTCTTCCCAACATCGATAGCCGAAAATTTTTGCCAAGCCAAAACGTACGTTATCCAGCATTTATCTACGGCGGAGGAGATAATGGACATGATAACGAGCTCGTTGACGCCGATCCATTTGATCAACATTTCCATTCGATACCATTGTCACCGGGTGTTAAAATTCGAGTAGGTGATGAATCGAACGACGGACCAGATTTGCCTTTATTCACTTCGCGAATGCGTCGATCCACCTTCGCAGTAAGCGGTCATGTTGCATAGTTCACATACATAGTTCGTTCTAACGCCTGTTTTGTCAACATTCATGAAGCGCATGGAGACATGTAAACTTCCAACGCAATCTTCAGAGCCGATCGCATCGTGTCCTTCTTCTCCAGAAGTCCAGCCCAACCAGTTTCCCGGACAGCAGCTTGGTAAAGGGACTTTTTTAACCGAGACTGCATGCGACTTCTCTACAGCCGATAGGAGTTTACGTGGAGACCAACACGGTTGTAGTCGCAAAAAGCTTGATACCGATGGCTGGGTCAAGTCGGACGACGTGTCTTCTGCTGAGATGGTGGCGTCGTGTTCATGCGATTCTTCATCTTCACTGGTACGATAGAAACGATTCCCTGCAGTACCTAAGTTCTAGCTATACTCATTTTCATTTGCAGACACTCTTCCGAAAGCAGACAAAGGTTCAGCGCCCATGTCGGTCATGCAATAACAAGTTAAATCGAGCAGAATCAACGAACATTACGAACCTCGTAAAACAACGCGCGTTCCACGTGAAGCCAACATGTTTACCAACGTCATCATCTCCATCCAAGCGTGTACCTGGTGTATCTCCACGACGAGTGTCGAGCGCGCCAGCCAGCTCCCGTGCGTGACTCTCATTGTATGACTAAGTTTTCAATCTGAAAGACTAACAAGCTTGTCATATTACGTTCCTTGCAACAACAGCTCTTGCCAGAAGGAATCTTCACTTTAGCAAGAAAGCTCCTCATCTTCACAACAGAGATCTAAACAGCACAACTCCAATAATATAGACAATAAAATGCAATATCAACACGTACCAAGTAACACGCAAAATGATTAGTTAGAAGCCCTCACACACCTATCACGATTCCCAAAGCTAATGCAGCAAGTCAATCGACCTAACTCGCACGCATGCGAGCTTTGTAGTCACTGGAGCTCTCCATCTTCTTTCCCTGACTCCAAATCCCCCTTTTCTTCCTCTTTGCCTTCTCCTCCAGCTTCTCATAGATCTCTTGTTTACCGCCGTACACTGCTCCCGCTTGGCGATACACTTGGCCCAGTCCTACCTTCAAAATCTCCTCTGACGCATCACGTCGGAACGGCCACCGTCCATATTGCACCAAGCACACTGCACGTGCATATTGATCCTTATGCAGCAACGTAAGCGTCAACTTCCTCCCGTCCAACGTCGAAGTCAACCACTTCTTCGCCTCATCTCCAAATGGTTGTCCCGGATTCCCGAATTTGGCTGTCTCCGGTGTATCTACCCCCACAACCCATATCAAAACCTAGTTAGCACAGCATCCCACCATCACAATGTCATTTCTCTCTTTAATTTGCAACGTACCGATGCCCGCAAGTCGAATTTGTAGCGTGTGGTCCGACAGTTTTCCGTCAAAACTTCCAGCACCTCGAAACAGAGGCAAATGTCGTGCTCGGAATGTGTCCCCGTCACTGAAATTCACTGCAACAGCTCGGATCTTTCCCTCCTCATGGAAAAGTTTATTGGGAAGGTCTTCCACCGTTGCAAACCGACGGAACGGTTGTCGTAGACGTGGAATGAGCAATCCAACGCCAATGCCGACGACGAATGCACTGCACACAACGGGGGTTGCCGGATGATGTACCAGTTCTTGTGGGTTATTGGCAACACTGTGGAGCTGAGTAGTACGCAGTTTCCATTGCTCTGTGGCCAGATCCTGCAGCTTCTTGAGCTCGTCTTCCAGCGTCATGATCGACGATTGCAATGTGAGACTTGTGCGGATACTTTGCCAAAACACGGTGACTTCATACAATAATCAAGTTTAGGAAATTGATGATGTACCTTGTTTTGAGATATCGGCGAGATTTTGCGGCTAAAAGGATGCAATCATTTCATTGCAGCATGTTGGCGGTGTGGAGTGCTTCACTGCGTAGTAAAGCCTCCATGTCTCTCTCAATAGCTTCTTGAACGGATACTTCCTGTGTAGATAGTGTCGGGGTGAGAGAGATATTGGTATTTTCGGATATTCGAACATCTTGGTTGTTAAGTAGCCAAGCTGAATCAAATTGTCCTGCTGGTCTGCCTGCATCTGCTGCTGCGCTTGCACTGAGTGTCCCTCCCCAGCGACGCGATGCAAAGAGATCCTCAGCATACAAATCCTTTACCTCCTCGAAAATCGCGAGGTCACCTTGCATATCGGTCGTGAAGGACTCCTGATGTTCATCTGTCGTAACTTGAGCGACTGGAGAGGCAGAACCTTGCTCTTCTTGAGCAGCAGTCTGAATCTCAGGAGCTGCAGTCTGTTCATCTAAAGGTGCTTTTATGAAGTTCTCAACTTCATCTGCTGCAATCTTCTCTTTTACAGATCCTTGGGCCTTGCGTTCATGTTGAAGCTGTTGTTGTGCTGTTTGAAGCTCCTGCTTGAGCTGATTCATTTCTGCTTCATACCGTTCCTGTTGCTCCCTTATCTTTAGCAACATGTCTTCCTGTTGTTCCTTCGTTTTAAGATGCATTTCTTGTTGCTGCTGAACAAGGAGTGAATGCAGTCGGTCCAATTTTTCATCGCCAGCCGCTGCCGTGCGCTCAAGACGCTGGTCTAGCGCTTTTTGCTTGTCTAGTACTCGTTCATTTCGTTCCTTCAGTAATTGTTGCTGTGCTTCCTTCAATTCTTCCTTCATATGTTCAATTGCAACATCAAACAGCTCCTGTTGATCCTTACTCTTCCGTTGCATTTCGTCCTGCTGCCTTTGTACAAGAGCTCGTAGCTTGTCTACCTCGAGCTTAAGTAGATCCAGCGTCTGCTCAGCCTCCAGACGAGCACGTGTCTCTGAATCTATGCCCTCTTCCAGCACCACCACCCGTTCTTCAAACGTCTCTGCCTTCCTCCTCGCAGCATGTAATCCATCCGACAGTTCTTTGATCTCTTCAGCATCTTGACGTACTTGCTGTCGCAACTCTTTCACCTCAGCTTGCAACACTTCTTTTTGTCTCTCGAATTCCCTTTCTGCTTCTTCATGCAGCGTTCCGACCTGCAACCCCACCACAAACACAAATCTTCATCAATATCACCACCTCACTGCATTCTATCAGCTAGAATCTCTCAATTGACTATACTAGCGCATCTTCACCTCCACAATACGCCGAATCATCTTGGCCACCTTCTCCCGGTCTTCAGGACACAAATCAGCAATTTTTGCATTCACAGGACGATTCTCTGCCGTCTCTAGAGTTGCTTTAGCACGTATGGATTGCCGCATCTCCCTCCATCGCGACGTAGAGGTCTCTGGCTCGGTTAATGCGCTTTTCCTAGCATTAACAAGTCGTTCAGCAGCTTGGTTTGAAGCCCGTTGAGCTCCAATCGACGTCGTACGCGGGTGAGTTGTAGCTGTAGATGTCCTCGACGAGCTTGGTGTAGCACGAAGAGCTGAAGTTGCTCCTGAACGTCGTACAACGCCGCCGGCTGAGCCACCTCGACGCCATTTAGCTTGTGCGTCCATTGATGCAAATTTAACAGTTGAAGATAATTTGACAATACACGCTATCAAATATGACGAAAAACTGGATAATGTGATATTTGATGCGTGGACGTTGAAGTGGATCTGCCATCCCGAGATCGTTCATCTGGAGTAGATCGAGAGTTCTAATGTACTTGAGACATTGGTCAGTATCGGATTTGCACAGGGTGTCACCACTGGAAACAATGGTGACAGAATCTACAGCTTATGGCACGAGTTCACTCGCTAGTGACGATCGATTGAGTGCTCGCTCAATTGCTCGACGTAAATGGATCAAATGGGTGCTCGTTGGTGTATCTGTAGGCATCATTCTTGTCGGTTTAACGGTGGCAGGGGTAGTTACCCCCTCGGTTGTACCGATTGTAGCCACTGCAACACCGGATGAGGGGGATATCACGTGTTTTCAGAGTTCCTACAGTGACAATGTGACCAACATGATGGAACCGATCAAGGGACTCAAGTGGAAATACGGCGGTGAGAAGAACACCGAGTCGTTCATTGCTGTGGACGTGGATACCAAGTTCCAAGAGATCATGGGCTTTGGTGGTGCGTTCACGGAGGCAGCGGCACTGCAGTTCCAGAAACTACCAAAGGACAAACAGGAGGAAGTGCTGACGCTCTACTTCGACAAGGAGAAGGGTAGTGCGTACAACTTTGGACGTGTACCGATGGGGTCGTGTGATTTCTCGGTGGCGTCGTACAATTTCGCTGAAACGGAGAATGACATGGATCTGGTGGACTTTGATGTGGATGTAACACACGATACGGAGACGATGATCCCGTTCATTAAACGTGCGTTGAAGCGCCGACCGGATATGAAGCTCTTCTTGGCACCATGGAGTCCACCAGCTTGGATGAAGCGATCGAACTCGGAATACGAAGCAAGTATGCTTGGGTCGGTGAAGCCAGTCGGGCTTAGAGACGACATGCGTGCACCATGGGCACTCTACTTCTCCAAATTCATCACTGCGTACAAGAAGCAGGGGATTTCGTTCTGGGGTCTTTCACCACAAAATGAACCTGATTTCAATGCTCCCTGGGAAGCATGCGCGTACGACCCAGAGTATGAAGCTGAGTTCATCGGCGAGTTTTTGGGACCCGTACTTGATCGTGATCACCCTGGACTTACGCTTATGGTGTTTGACCACAATCGTAACAACGTGCACCACTGGGCAGATGTGATCTACAACCATCCTACTGCAAGTAAGTACGTCGATGGCATGGCTTTCCATTGGTATGAGGACGGTGGTGAACGCTACATGGATGGAGTAGAATACCCTGAGCATTTGAACGACACCCATTTCATCGACCAGAACCGCTTTATGCTGGCAACGGAGAGCTGCAATTGCCCGGGTGTTGCTGTCGGTAAGGATGCGTGGTTTCGAGGTCAGCGTTACGGTCACGATATTTTGACCGACCTGAACAACCACGTTGTGGGCTGGGTTGACTGGAATTTGCTGCTAGACCACACGGGTGGACCAAACCACAAGGGCAACCTCTGTGACGCACCAATTATTCTGACCGAAGACGAAACTGATTTCAAGATTCAGCCTATGTACTACTTCATCCAGCACTTTTCCAAGTTCATCCCAGCGGGATCTAGACGCGTGAAGGCGAAAGTTTCAGCTCGTTTTACGAAACCAGGTGACGCGCAGTTGTATGTCGACTACCAGTCCTCTCTTGAATCGTGTGATGGTAGCTCGCGACAGACAATTCACAGAACGGATGATGGCAAGATGCAGGTGACCAATACACCATTCTGTCTGAACTTGGTGCCAACCCCTAGCGAAGGTCATGAAATCCGACTAGTGGAGTGCCAGTGGACGCAACAGACATGGACGTTTGAAGAGGATGCACAGCGTATTCGCATCGATGACTACTGTTTGTCTCTGAATCATGGATCGACGGAGGATGGCGTACGAGTTACAGCGGACAAGTGCCAAGAGGAGGTGGTACCGTATCAGCAGTGGTCTTTTAACGCCGAGGATGGTACGATGCGCTCACACGCATCGACAAGTCAGTGCGTCACGACGGGTTATTCCTTCGTTCAGGCTGCTGCGTTTGTGACTCCTGAGAACCGCAAGGTGCTGGTTGTACTGAACGAGAACACGGAGCGGGCGGACTTCCAGGTGCAGGCCGGCGATGCGGTGTTGGACACCTCTGTGGAGCCGGGTGCCATTCGCACGTATGTCTGGTAATGACTGGGAATGATCCCCCCATGAAGACGAGATAATTGTTTCAAAGGAGCACGAAATGCTGCAATTTGACATCCAACTAACAAAAGTATCTTCACCATCAGATTTGACGTTCGATTCCTGAAAATACGGTGCAGTTGAGACCTTGCTGTCGAGTTTACGGCAGGGTTGTTGTCATAGGGGTCTTAGCACTACCATGTCACCCATTGTATTATGATCCATGCACTCAACGAAGATGGTCAAGACGATGGCGATCCTCTCCACCATTCACTTACCAGTATTCACTCAGATCCCCACGCAGATTCACGATCTGATCAAATTCAGAATGCTTCTGTCACAAAAAGTATCAGAAAGTGGTAATCAGTTATGTACGTTCTGTGATACATATCATCCATCCGCTTCAATTACAAGATCGCATACAAAACAGTCGTCAAACGCATCTTTGAACGGTCACCACCTTCCTTTATTAGAAGCCCCTGGACTCAGTCTCTGACTTGGCTCACTTTTGAATTGTCCAAGTAGTGCGCAAGTCGACTCCAACCATGACGACGGAGCCGACAGTCTACGGCACCAGTTCCTTGGCGAGCGACGAGCGACTGAGTGCACGTGCAACGCGTCGGCGTGCCGTGATCAAGTGGAGCCTCGTGGGACTTGGAGTCTGCGGTCTCTGCGCCGTCCTAGCAGTCTTTGGACTCACCAGATTGCCTGAGGACGCCGCTGTGTCTCCCGTTGAGACAACAGAGTCTTCACCGGACACAAAAGCTGCTGCAGCTCCAGCTTTGGACACGGAGGTGGCGTGCGTCCAGAGTTCTTATGTGGACAATGTGACCAACATGATGGAGCCAATCGCAGGTTTGAAGTGGACACACGGCGCTCAGACCAATGCGCCGTCTTTTATTGCAGTGGACGTGGATACCAAGTTTCAGGAGATCATGGGCTTTGGTGGTGCGTTCACGGAGGCAGCGGCACTGCAGTTCACCAAACTCTCGCGTGAGAAACAGGAGGAAGTGCTGACGCTCTACTTCGACAAGGAGAAGGGTAGTGCGTACACGTTTGGACGTATTCCAATGGGATCCTCGGACTTCTCAATTAGCTCGTACAGTTTTGACGATGTAGTCAATGATACGCAGTTGGAACACTTTGATAAGGAGGTGAAGCACGATCAGGAGATGCTGATCCCGTTTATCAAGCGTGCACTGGACCGTCAGCCGGATCTGAAGTTGTTTTTGGCACCATGGAGCCCACCGGCTTGGATGAAGCGTGCTGCACTGGACTATGAGCCCAGCATGTTGAACTCAGCCAACCCGATTGGTTTGAAGGATGACGTTCGCGCAACCTGGGCCCAGTACTTTTCTAAGTTCATCACAGCTTACAAAAAGCATGGTATCGACTTTTGGGGTTTGACTCCGCAGAACGAGCCTCAAGCTGAAGTTCCGTGGGAGTCGTGCATGTACACGGCTGAGTACCAGGCTGAGTTTATTGGAAACTTTCTCGGTCCGATGCTCGAGCGTGACCACCCTGACCTCGTGCTCATGGTGTTTGACCACAACCGCGGCAGTGTTCGTCAGTGGGCAGAGGAAATCTACAACCATCCTACTGCAGCACAATACGTGGATGGTATGGCTTTTCACTGGTACGACAATGAACGCTACATGGATGGCGTTGAGTACCATGAACGCCTGAACGACACGTACTTTGTGGACCAGAACCGCTTCATGTTGGCTACGGAGAGCTGCAACTGCCCTGACGTTGGTCACGGCGACCTTGCCTGGTTTCGTGCGCAGCGTTACGGACACGACATTATGACGGACCTGAACAACTACGTGGCTGGTTGGGTCGATTGGAACTTGCTGCTTGACCACAAGGGTGGACCCAACCACTTGGCGAATATGTGCGACGCTCCTATCATTTTGACTGAGGATGAAACGGACTACTTCATCCAGCCCATGTACTACTTCATTCAACATTTCTCCAAGTACATCCCTGTTGGTTCGCGCCGTGTAAAGACCCATGTCGCGAATCGCTTTGCTGAGCCTGGTGAGCCGCAACTGTACGTTGATTATCCCTCGATGTTGGCTGCTTGCGATGGTAGCTCGCGTCAAAAGTGGCGCCCGACAGATGATGGCAAGCTGGAGGTTACTGGGACTGGTTTCTGCATTGATCTAAAGGAGATTCCGTGGCAGGGGCACCAAGGTCTGCTGGTGGACTGCAGGTACACACAGCAGCATTGGACGTACGAGACTGATACTGGGCGTATTCGCATGGGTGATTACTGCATCTCTCTGAACCACGGCTCTACGGAGAATGGTGTACGCATTAGCACCGAGTTGTGTGAAGACGAAGTGATGCCGCACCAGCAGTGGAGGTTTGATGCTGAAGATGGCACAATGCGCTCGTTTGCTTCAACGACAGACCAGTGTGTGACTGCCGGGTATGCTTTCGTGCAGGCCGCTGCCTTCATGACTCCAGACAACCGCAAAGTGCTTGTGGTGATGAACGAGAACACGGAACCGGCCAACTTCGAATTGCAGGTTGGTGGGGTGGCACTGGAGACGACGGTGCCGAAGGGTGCCATCCGCACTTTCACCTGGGAGTAAGAAAACAAGCGGTGGAGACATAAATGTAAGACGAGTCCAAGGTGAAGGGCAAATACAACAAGGAAGGCTGCAAACAATAACACGACCGCCTTTTGCACAAACTAATTTAGTCTGTTGCTTGAGACGTCAACTTGGTTTCTTCTTGTCTGCAGGATCAAGCGATAGGTCTCGCAGTAGGTCATTCCAGAGATCACGGTCGTACGGATCTGCCTCATTTCCAGCTCCACTTCTCAGCGGATGATACTCCTGCTCGTCCGGGTTATCGTTCTCTGGAGTTACAATCTGCATCTCTAGTGGTACTTTACGTTTCTTGGGCCTCATCTCAAATACTTCAATCGCCTCTTTCAGGTAGTCAGCATCCAGTTCTACTTTCGGGATCTCTTTCCATTGAAAGTAAGCATCCAAGTGCCGCATAAACTCCGCCCGGACCTCCGGCGCGCGACGTTCATTAGCCAAGAAGATCACCGTCTTACGGTGAGACAGAGCCAAGAGCGACTGCACTAACGGCTTCACGCACGCTTTCTCGTACACCACATCTGCACACAAGATGCAGTCGAACGGAGCCTCGAGATTCGTCACTGGCGTGCCCCTATAACCCCATTCAACACAGCAAAAACATTCTCAACACCCCCATTCCAATCCTCCAACCAATTGCAACTATTGACAATAACCTATATACCATATCTAAACGTACCAAGCATGTTGCTCAACACGGACACGTTGCAACTCTTTATCTGTCAGATTCTCCCTCACATTGCGTCTCAGCCACGGCAGCACTGGTCCAATGTCCGTAAGTACCACATCTGCCAGTCCTCCAGTGACAATTGCACTGGCAATGCCTGCAAGGCCTCCACAGCCAGCACCGAGCTCGCAGATGGACGTGAAGCGTTGAAACCTTTCAGGTCGTTGCTCGATGAACTTTAACAGCGTTTTGCTGCTGTCCCAGACGGTCGTTCCCAGCATAAACGAGTCGGGATCTTGCTCCACCGATACCACCCGAGAATCGCCAATTGGCACCTCCACACAACGCGCCCAGTGCGTGAACGAAGACTCGAGAGCGAGCGGCTCCGACTCGGTCAACGCTTCTTCCTCGGCCATTGAGCTAAATTACAAGATGGCTACATTTTTGAATAGTAGTCACTGTAACGAGGAGAACCTCGTTTCACTGACCTTGAACTGAATTATCTGTTGATGCAACAAGTTCATTATTCAATTGTCCACGTCAACTTCACGACACTTTGGGGCACGAAATGGAGCACACGCAGTCATCAGTTTGTATGTGAATTGTGTGGTAATTAAGAATAGAGGCTGGGTTAACAGGCTAATGTGCTTAAAGACGGACGGACAGCCTTGAAGCGACACGAAGTTGTGACGCACCAGCGCGTGCTGCAGCTGGAGCAAGCACGACAGAACCACGAGATCTCTCTAGGTATGTTGCTACTTATCTGCTTTTCATGGATTTATGACGTATGTGGTGATGCTGTTGTAGATGACTACAACCGACAGGTGAGGGAGTAATAATGGAATTACTGTGACGAGATCCTGATCGTTGGATGCAGTTACATTTGTCGTCATTTTCCTACTTGGCCAATGTGATGGCGCTCCGACGACGAAAGATGCAAGCGCAACACTCGCAATTCCAGTGAGTTGCCATACTTTTGAAGACCATTGGGGTATTAACGACATGATAATTGGTTTTTGTTTAGGCGCAGTATGTACTAGCGTCTGCTGTTTGGACTAGTAGCTACTGCATGAATCTTTGCAGCTCGTCATGAGTTGTTTTTCATTATGTTCACTCAATTATTGTGGTAGTTTTTTGCTTGATGTTGATGGTGGTTGTCTTGTAGTCTTCGTCACTACAGCTCGACTTCGCTACAATATCCACTTCCCGAACAAGATTTGGCATCTTACGCCCACACAAATGTGCGAATAGCTCCTGGTGGGACGGTTGTGTCTAGCACTGCACTGCCGACCTGCACCTGAAAATCCGCTGGTTCAGTGTTTTCGTTTAACACCACCAGGACTTTTCGGTTTTGGGGTGCCACAAACGCAGCAGCCTGGACGAAGGAATAACCCGTCGTGACGCAC